>JZKD02S1470475.1:799999-810611 GCA_000966675.3 Picea glauca | reverse complement strand
ACATCAATATGACTATCTCTCCCCATCAATAATCATCAATCACATCAAAGTGACTATCTCTCCCCCTTTGACATCAATGGAAAAGGTTCATTCTCCCCTTGGGGTTGCTCCCCCTACTTGAACTCTCCTTGGGGCTGCTCCCCCTGACTGAATGCCTTTCTCTAAATAATATTTCCCTTTTTGAACAAGGGATATCACTCTGATGTAATGTTGAAGATACATCGCTCATACTCCCCCTATGACTATCGCTCCCCCTAGAATTATGATTTTGTGATCTTTCTTCAAATATAGGGATCTTTCCTCCTAGAATCATGGGAAGAATAATGACTCCCCCTATGGGTATGTCTCCCCCTATATTCTTTGTAATATGAACAATATGCTTCTACTGCAAATGTTAATGCTCAACTAGATCATAGAACAACCACACTTTATATGACGATCCTTGGACCTGTCCATGCATCAAAAATCGTGCCATACCATGAAACAAAAGTTATGTCAACAATGAAATAGAGAATAATGAATAAAACATCAACCAAGTACATCATGTACCAAATTGTGTGCTCATCATGCAAAACACCCATGTACATCAACACCATACAATGTGCCATAAGATATCATCAATGGAGTGTATCAACCATATTCCTTTACCAACGTATCAACTGTGTGCATCTACCAATATGCCAAACATGTGCATCCATCAATATGCCAACCATGTGCATCCACCAATATGACAACCATGTGCATCTACCCATATGTCAACCATATTCATCTAATAACATGCCAAACAAGTGTCATATCACTCATGATATGTCTTCACCATGAATCAAGTTCCACATCCATCAAATGTCTCATGTACCAAAGTATGTGCCAATCAAGTAATACCAATGGTGTACTTTTATCCAAGTACTATCATCCAAACATATACCATCTATGAGTGTACCAAACATGTACATCAACATGTGCCACTACTTGTTCCAAGAAATTATGTCAACGATGCACCAGGAATCACAATCAAGATGTGTCTTCACACATGTATGCCAAATCCACCATAAAACATGTGCCAATCAAACTGCTAGTAGGTGTGTCTACCAATGTACTAGATGTGTACCAATAATGCATCAACTATAGATTAGACTCATCAATGATGTACAACATTATCACCTCATCTACTCAGCAACTACATGTCCCAATATGTAGTCCAACTATATGCCAAGTGTATGCACCAAGATATCCAAAAAATATGCTTCTGATAGTACATCAGAAGGTATATCAATAAAACTCAACATCAATACTCCATTCACTACAACAAATACTAAGCATCCAACAACACATGTACTAGTAGTATGATGACATCTCTAGATAGCATCATCATGATATATGACATAACCAAGGTGCCATAACTTCACTTTCATAACCAGCATTGTTCTTCAACAGAAAATGCATCAATCCATACTCATGGGTTAGTGCCATGCATCCAAGATAGTCTTTCATTATTTTTTATCATCACATTACATAATACAATATGGAATCATGAAAACCTGCAACAAACAGTGTCATAACCTGCAACAAACTATGTCAGACCCTATATCACAGGGTTATACCATCACATCAAGCTACAAACCATGTGCATAGCCCTTTTCCCAAGGATTTACCACATATGCATGAACTGTTGCACAGTCAGCTCGTGTATGTATGTGACCTATTCAAGGTCATCCTACGTATGTACATGACTATCATCACTGCCACCCATGTATGTTTTTGTAGATGTCTCATTTGAGCTTCCCTTAAGACATCCATTCTGCTCTGGTTGTTTAGTATTTTTCACCCACTTATGAAGGTGTCCTTGCTTCTCAGAACTTGAGCTCTAAGTTTCCATATTTTCAAAGATGTCTCCCTTCCTTACTTCATTCCTTCTTCTATTCATGCTATATGAGGTCCTCATCATGGAATTTCTTCTTGTGTTCCAACAATCCTAGGATTTGTGGCCAAATCCACTACAATTGTAGCTTCTCATGTTGTGACAGTGAACAACAATGTGTCCTACTTGATCACATATCCAATACCTTGTGGTGTTATGAAATCCTCCATTATATCTCCTTGAATAATATCTACATTCCAAATCTTTGTGACCATATTCATTGCATGAATAACATTGACCATGAAATATACTTTCATACCTTTGCTTTGGTGTCCATATTCTTTGAGGTGTAAAGGTGGCTTCTTGATGTCTTCCTTGCTTTGTTCTTTTGAAACTTTCATTTCATTGTGTAGGTGGTTGAATTGAAACATTATCTTCATCCTTTGAGAGTGATGGATTTACGTCATGCTTCTTTGAGGTGCTTGCTTCAACATGTGTAGCTTCTCCCTTGTATCCAAGACCTGATTTATCATTTGGTAATATTTGACTTTCTAAGATCTCATTCAAGATTTGTGAGCTATTCAAGAATTTATTTGACTTTTCTACTTTCTTTCTAAGATCAACAACTTCAACTTATGGCTTATGACAAGACTCTTCTTTTTCATTTATTTGATTAGTCAATAGTTCTTCTACCCTTTTGGCTTCTTCAATTTGAGTCTTGAGATGGACAATAAGTTCAAAATTTTTGATAATCTCATCATCTACCTTCTTGTCTTGTTTTTCATTCTTTAGTCTTATGATCTCTTCTTCCTTTTCATCTAATTGAGTCTTATTACTCTCTTCATGTTTCTTAAGCATTTCCCTTAACTTCAAGATGTGTTTTTGACTCTTCTTAAGAAACTTCTTAGTGTTATCCAAAAGATAGTTATAGTCTATATAATAGTGGTCATTGTTATATTCATATAGACCCTCCTCAACTTTCCTTTTAAGATCAAATAGTTTTCCTTATACTTATTCCATGAGATAACAATCATCAAACTCTACATACACTATTTCTAGATTTCCTTCTTCACTTGTAGAGAAAAATTCAACATCATCACATTTTGAATTATTGCAATCAAGGGCTTGTGGAGATTATTTACCTTCATTTGAAATGTCCTCAAGATCATCATCACATGATTCTTTGCCTTCATTTGAAGTTTCTTCAAGATCATCATCACATGATTCTTTGCCTTTATTTGAAGTGTCTTCAAGATCTTCCTTTTTTCCAACATCATCATATTTAGAAATAATGCAACCAAGAGTTTTTGGAGATTCTTTACCTTCATTTGTCTTGATGAAGTTGTCTTCAATATCTTCCTTCTTTCTTTGGTATGTCTCCTCTAGCTTTAGCCATAGATCCTTGACAGAAGTGCATTGTCCCATGCTCTCTTTGATAGGGTTTGAGAGTCCACTAAGAATGGTCTTGAGAGCCAATGCATTATTCTTCTTTCCTTCCCTTTGAGTTGCAAAATTTGAATTTTTCTTCAATGAAACTGATCTACCAATGGCTTCCTTCCAAATACCTACTCCCATCTCTTTCAAATGCACTCTCATTTCTATTCTCCAAGTAGAATAGTTTTCCTCATCAAGGATTGGAACTTCATCATCCATTTGTGTGTCTATAGATCTCCTTCAAGCTTGTTAAGGCTTATAGTGAATTCTCTCTCTGATACCAATTGTTGGACACACTAACTACACTGAGGGGGGGGGGGGTGAACAATGTAGGTCTCTTTTTCCCAAAACTTCCCTTTTCTCAAACTTCTTCCTTAGCAATCACCAATTTACTCATTACTTATTACTGTCATTCATAACCAGTCAAATGTAACTATACATAAGAAACAGACAACAACAACATATATCATCAACAAGTCATCATCACAAAGAACATAAGATGTATGTACAATTTTATTTTTATTATGGACTACAATCCTTGGGTTTTTCAGCAACAACTGAATATAGTACAACTCTACAAGAGCACCAACTCTATAATGCAAGACTCATCTTACACACTCAGCACCAACTGAGATGAGGAAACAATCCTCAACGTATGTCAATATGTCAACAGGTATGTGACCTGTCAATAGTGCAACACACGTATGTATGCCCCCTACCAGTAGTACAACTTGCATATATACGCGGGAAGTTTGTACTACATCCTATGTATACCTTCTTATCTTTTAGGCTTTTCTCTTCAAGATAAACTAAGATCCTATGAAAATATTCAATCACATTCTCTTCTATCTTTCACTAGCCCAGCTGACCCATAGCAAGTTAGAACACATCCAATCTCTCCTATAATTAACTCATTCTTCTCAACCAAACAATATGAATTCTACTCATCATGTATAAGCAATCAACATACTATAAAAATCATATTAGCACTGAATCATAAGAATTTCACTCACTCCATCAACCAACACAAACCATATCATAAAAACCATACCAAGAATTCCTTAAGAATTCACTACACAACAAGAAAGATTATCCATCAAGACAACAATGTAACCATACCAGAGTCTCAGTGGAAAATCCGAGCCCATAGAGTGCAGATCTAGAACCTGCTTCATTCACCAAGAGCTTGTCATCAACTCAACCACAAGTTTGCATGTCTTTATCAATAGTACGTTCCCTGTCCTCATTCAACTCATGTATGTACGCGCCCTGTCTCACTACAACCCATGTATACCTCAAAAACTAGGGTTTCTGAACTTCTGAGACTTTTGTCGTCATGATATCAAACTTGTCGAAACTTTGATGCATCCATGAGATCATCCACGTCATCTCTCTCTCATAATAGATATTCAATAAATGCTCAAGAGATCCTCACCAAAGATACACACTAGATACATTTTCATAAGAGACCCTAGCCTCTTATTTATACTCTCCAAGTAGCTTCCATAGAAGCATCTTCTAGGTCACTTAACCCATTTCTAGGTCACTTAACTTTTCATAAATAGAAATTTCTCCATTTTTTTATCATTTAAATATTTCTCCTTGACTTTGTCTGCTCACTTTATCATTTAAATAATCTTCTTTGAATTTTTCACTTCACTTTATTATTTGAATAATACTTCTTGACTTTGTCAATTTACTTTATCATTTAAATAATAATTTCTTCTTTTCAAACACTTTGACTTGTTTGAATTTTTGGGGCTTCAAGCATACATATGAGGGTCCTTCATCTTTGTAGGGCCATAATGCTCAAACCATGAGGAGTTATGTGAAATTCCACATACCATCATAAATGGCATGGCAAGTACTATCTGTCTAGGATAGTTTCACCAACAACTTCACTAATATTTATCTCATTATTCCATATATAAGAATGGGTTATCCAACCATACTTCTAGGATAACTCAATCGTAAAGCATCTTCCCATGAGGGATTTCACCATAAGGGGACCACTTTAGAGTTCATCCATTTGTGCACCTTATCAACCATGATAATACACTATTAATCCATCTTCATCTATGCATCATGTATCAATGACAACTCATTGATCCATCTTTATCAATATACTATGATAAGACATGTATACATCAAACCTTTGTCCTTTGACATCATTCAATCATTCCTTTGGAATCAATCATTTTGATATCCATCCTTTGACAATAATCAATCATTCATCACTTGGCATTGATCAATCACTTGACATCAATCTTTTGACATCAATTAGTTAAACCTTTGGCATCAATGACAACATGATCCAACACCATTGATCATTACACTATTTGATAAAGTCAATATTGACCTTTATACTCTTTGACAAAGTCAACATTAATTTGGTCAACTTTTGTCGCAAGAGCGACGATAACCATTGATCGTTACACTATTTGATAAAGTCAACATTGACCGTTATACTCTTTGACAAAGTCAACATTGATTTGGTCAATGTTTGTCGATATTGCAATGAAAAAAATATCTATAAATATTTTTCGAATTAGAGATGTTGCGACAATCTTGCTATAACAACGAAGGTTCATAAAGGGTATTTTTGTGCTGAAGAATGTCATAGAATAATAGAGGTGGGAAAAGAAGTAAAAAGAGTGAAAAGGGTGATGGTATATCTTATTGCCCTTGAAAAATATGTTTCACTACACATCCCGTAATAATTTTAATAGCAACAGCTAAAAAACATTGTAGGAAATATGGGCACATTGATGGGGGATCGAATGAATGCCATCCCATAGTAATTATTATCTATATATTCATTATATGTTTTTATATTGTTTATTGTGTGTGTGTGTGTGTGTGTGTGTGTGTGTTGTTTGAATATTTGTTATACACACTAATTTTTCATGATTGTTTGTAATTATAAAGTTAGATTTTCCTCTAACTTTTTGTAGAGTATTGCACCAAGTAGTAGTAGAAATGATGTTGTACAAACTGAGGAACATGATCAAGAAAATGAGGATCTCAAGGAAGAAGATGATGGGAAAAATCAAGTTAATGATCCCATGGAAGAAGATGATGGGACAAATCAAATGATCCAAGATATTTTTATCAGTTGGATGAGGATGGGGACAGTGATGGTATTTATGATGAACCTCTATTAGAAAAGGAAAATAAATGACTTTATGAAGGATCAAGAGAAAATATTCTCTCTACTACATTACTTCTAGTGAACTTAAAGGTTATGAATAATTTGTCGAACACTTGTATGACACAGATCCTAAGGTATGTAATATGTTTCATCTCATATTATACATAAATGTTGACTTTTTTCTATTTGTTTTTAGTGTTAATTAATGTGTAAAATAAAAATGAAATTTTTATGATTAATATTATTTACATTAACTAGTTATTTGTTATGTTGTAGATTGTTAGGTGAATTTTTGTTACCATCGTCAAATAGTTTACCTCGCACATATCAAGATTTGCATGACATTATGAAAGAAATTGGAATTGATTATCAAAATATAGATGCATGTCCTAATGATCATATTATATATGATGGACAACATGCTTCAAAAATAGAATTCCTACAATGTCTTATTAGTATATATTGAACCGATCAAGTAACAAAAAGGGTGCCTTGAAAGGTTGTTCTTCATATTCCCATAATTACACATTTGCAGCGATTGTTTAGGTGTGAAAGCATAGAACAATTTATGTATTTCCATGCACGTAACATAAGTGGATATGGTGTTCTTAAAATTCCTACTGATGGTTATGCATTTAGGGAAATTGAGGAAAAATGGGCATATTTCAAAGATGAACTTTGTAATGTTAGGCTTTCATTGGCAACTAACAGTGTTAATCCATTATGAGAGATTAGGTTTATTTACTCAGTGTGGCCTATTTTTGTTATCAACAATAGCTTTCCTCCTTGGAGGACAATAAAGAGGGAGAACATAATGTTGACAATGATTGTTCCAGGTATCTGTTAACATTAATTTTTTGAATCTAACATTTTCATTTGTTTTATTTTTTGCATAATATATTTTATTTATTTATTTACTTATATATACATATCATGGTTATAGTAATTATGTGAAATTTCAAACAATTAGGTAAGTACCAGGTTAAATATATGATTGTATATATTGATCCTCTTATCGACGACCTACTAAAGTTATGGGCTGGAATCACTATGTATGACATCTGTAAACCAATCGGGGAGAACAAATTTGAATTTCATTGAATACTTTTATGGAAAATTCATGATGCCCTAGGACTAACACATTTTTGTGGTATGTATCATTCTATTGCTCTTTAATACTATATAATTGTTTAAATATATCATGCTACATGTTTAATTTTTAAATAATATCATCATATAATTGACATTAATCCATTTGTTGTAGGTCTTCAAACAAGGGGTAAATTTGCATGTCCATTTTGTGGTCCTAAGATGAAGTATAGTCATTCAAAAAATTTAGGAAAGGTGGTGTTTGATGAGTATAGGCACCTCCTCCCTAATAACCATAGGTATCATATTACTGAAAAACACATTTTCAATGGGAAAGAAGAGACTGGTTTAAAACCATGAAGAATGACACCTCACATATGGAGGTTGGAATATAATAGAAATCGTCAAGATAAACAATTTATTTATGTATTATATATCATGTCACTACTACATATGGGCAAATTATTCCACGAAATTTTTCCATGTTTCCATTATTTTCATGTTTCTTTTAAATAGGGTGGTATTTTCATCAATATTGCCATGAAAATTTGTCGATATAGTCACGAATAGGTTTTTTAACTTGGTCAGGATTTTCATTGCTATTGCCACAAAATTTCATCGCTATTTCCACGAAAGTTCGTCGCTATTGCCACGATAATTTTGCCTATCTCAAAAAGCATCTGCTAATGGCTAGTTGACTAGTTGATCTATATATACTTGACTTTAAGAGACTTTGTGACACAATTGCTATAGTTGCGACATTGTTCATGGATTTTGTTTGGGCTGTTTATTTTTTTCGTCACCCACCGGTTGAACAAATCCAATTCTCGATCTACATAGCTCAGATTTTGAACTTGCAAGGTTAGTATGTTTTTTTATCGATGTACTCATTTAACTTGTAAATTTTCGTTCAAATGTCGAAATTTCATGTAGCTTGTTTTTTCCTTGATAATATATTATATGTGTATTACCATATTTCATGTCTTTGGTTTTTGTATCTAGTTAGTATATTCTATGGAAATACATGTGAAATGCCAAGAAAAATATTTTCCGAAGAAGTATTTTAAGTTGTCTACAAAACAACTTAGAGGCTAGTGTATGGTGTCGAGTGATTCAAGTTTGATAATTTTTGACCACTTTCGTTAAATGGTGTGTAATTATTTTCCATGGTGATTTAGTACACACTATTCTAAAGTAAAAATTGAAGCATATTGATCTTAATAGTTAATCAATAATTAAAAAAAAGAATTTCAAAATGTCTTAGAAGAAATAATTGTGAGGATTGTAGGTCACTGTAAATAAACATATCATAATTGAAAGGACTAGCTAAAATATCATGAAGGAGTAGATAAAATATAAAAATTTGACAATGTACTATTTGGTATGGTGTAGGTAAGACAATTACTTATCAGGACAAGGATTTTTCACTATGAACGAAAATGACAGGAAGCTTGCTCGGTGAAGAGCGCCATTAGAGGCGAGGGGCGATGGAAAATGTTATTTCCTTGGCTATGATTGCATAGGCTTGCAAAGAAAAAGACTTGTAATAACAATAGCTGAAAGACATTATAGGGAGAAGGGGCATGCTGAAGGGGGTTATGAATATCATACCTTGGTAAGAGGATTCAATATTTAATGTATTCTCTGTAATAATTAGCATGTCATGAATTTTAGTAATATTTCTTATCGGGATTTTTATATTTTCTATACACACTAACTTTTCTATGTTGTTTTTAAATATATAGATGATGCCCCAAAATGTCGACCTCCAGAGAGTTATTTTCCAAGTACTAGCATAAATACTCCTTTACAAGGTGATGAACTTCGAGATCAGAATATTGAAGTTGTTGATCAAGTTATTAATGATGATATGGATGGAGATAACATTAGTGATTCAAATCAAGAAGATGAGATACATAGATTGATCCAAGACACATTTGCTCCAATGGATGAGGACAACCAAGATGATAGTCATGATGTTGACCCTCTACTCGAGAAGTCACATCAACCTCTTTATGAAGGCTCAACAACAAATCTTTTATCTACTATATTGTTGTTGGTAAACCTGAAGGTTTTGAATGGTTTATCAAACACATGCCTCACACAGATAGCAAGGTATTTAATTTGTTAATTATTTATGCCTGCATGTTCACAAATACTTAAAAGGATCAATTTTTTCCTATATTGCTATTGTTTTCTAATTTGTAAATTAGTATATTGGATGCGATATTGATGATTAATATTCTTTACATTGACTTATTGTTTAGAATTTTGTAGATTGTTAGGTGAAGTTCTATTACTGACGTCAAATATTTTTCCACACACATATTGAGAAATATCAGTGATTATGAAATAAATTGGAATGGACTATCAGGCTATTGATGCATGTCCTAATGATCATATCATATATTATGGAAAATATGCATTATAAAATGAATGCCCACAATGTCAAATAAGTAGATATCAAACTGATAAAGCATCAAATAAGGTGCCTCTCAAATTTCTTTGTTATATTCTGATAATTCCACGTTTCCAGTGGTTGTTCAAGTGCCAAAGTATAGCACAGTTTATGGATTTCCATGCAAAGAAAATAAGTCAAGACAATGTTCTTCGAATGCATGCAGATGGTTCTGCATTGAAGTACATTGAAGAAAAGTGGCCAATTTTTAAAGAAGAACCTCGCAATGTTAGACTTTTGTTGGCAATTGATGGTGTCAATCCATTTGGAGAGCTTCGTTCTACGTAATCAGTGTGGCTTGTTTTTGTTACAAACAATAACCTTCCTCCTTGGATGTTGATCAAGAGAGAGAACACAATGTTGGTAATGATTGTTCCAGGTATTTAATTATCTTTTATTTGCTTTAAATTATGACAAAAAAATTCATTTCTTTGTTTCGTGCATGGTTATTATTTCTTTTATATATAACGACATCTAGATAAGTATAATTAATCATGTAGTATGTTGACCAATTAGGTAGGTACCAGGTTAAATATATGAACGTATATATTGAGCCTCTTGTCGATGAGTTGTTGAAGTTATGGGATGGAGTCACTATGTATGACATCTCTAGACCAATAGG
>JZKD02S1470475.1:777958-789826 GCA_000966675.3 Picea glauca | reverse complement strand
CAACGTTATGTGTGCATTTATGGGAAGCATGATAAGTTGCAATAGTTTATCACAACTTGCATGATGCAAGTTGCATGTGAATGCAATTCATTTTGAAGGCATTTTTGTTGTTGCACAAATTCACCAGGAGGATGTAAAATATGGATATGATGTTCACTCGTTACAACCATTTATTTTTTTCATTTCATCTCTTATGTACCCACATGTTTCGGGTTTATGTACTTATGTTTGTACTGGAAAGAGAGTTGAAGAGTCATGCACATGTATTTGTTTGTGTATGTGTAAGCAGTGAACCTGGTGATGGTACATCATGAGTGATTCATGATTGTAACATGATTGTGTATCATGTATGTCGACTTGTCATTTTGGGAAGATTGATATGTTTCAAATGAGTCTCAATTGGTGTTGATGTTGTCTTGACAACTATGTTGTGTCGATCATGATTTTTGACTTATGTTTAGTCGATGGTGTTTGTTGGATTGTAAGTTGGTTTTGAGTACACCAAGATGCAGGAAAATTCCATGTGCTTTGATGAAGTACAAGATGCGATAGTTTGATTGAAGAGAAAAAAGATTTTGTTGGCATCATTTTTCAGTCTTGTATAATTTGTTTTCAAGATTGATGGTTTTCTTGGCCTGTGACAAGATGTTGCAGGAAAGTTTTTGCAACCATTGGAGAGTTGATTGTGTTGACGTCAAAGAGTTCGAAAGAGGGACTTGATTCTCAGTGGGAAGGTTGGCAATCTTCCAAGCACAGAGAGAACAGTGGGTGAGTAGCAACCAGAGAACAGTGGTTGAGGGACAAAGCCAATTGCAGTGCAAGGCATGTCAAGGTATCCAGGTGATTGTTGGAAAAAAATTTCAAGTAGAATCAATTGATAGAACTTGAAAGCAGACAGATAATCATAATCTTTTGTGGGTCCAAAATCCTTTCAGTGGGAAGGTGTGATCAAAATCTGGACTAGGGGTCAAATTTTAGCTCAAAAATAAACGTTCTTGGAATTGCCTCAAAACAAACATGAGCGTATCCCTCGTCATTTTGAACCCAACGCAACTCGTTTCATCTCAAACGGATGTCGAGAGCGAGAGATATTGCAATCTGTTCGAATCGTCAAACAGGCAAAAAAAAGGGACGCTGACTGGGTAGTCTGTACAGGCTGATGTGGTAGGGTCGTACATCCGTACGCTGACATGGCAGGGTCGTACATCCATATGCTGATGGGGCAGAGTTTGTTTGGTAGACTTGGGTGAATCATTTGTCGACACGTGGCAGTTTTTTGGTCAATGATTGGGTGCCATGTGGCCCAGTCATGGGCTGCCACATGGCACCCTGGTATTGGTCTATTTGGTTTGTTAATCAAAATTTTTTATAGTCCACCGGATTTGAGTCGTGGACCTCCCCCTTTACCAAAGCCTTCGCAAATTCTGACTTGCCAATGCGCCACCGTACGTTACTTATTATATAAATGGTTTAGAATGTATTTAAGTTTACATTATATTATGGTTGGCGTGGGGTCGGGTCGGGGCTTAGCCCTAGCCTGCGGTTTTATATTTGTTAACCATATGACCATTGTATGCATATGTATGTGCGAATGTGTCATGGAACCCACGGTTCTGTGCTTTGAAACATATGACCGTAATATTTGTTAAATGGAGCGCGGGTTTTATATAACTACTTGCTACACTTGTGCGGGGTTTGTAATGTATAGCCCATGGTCATAACATTACCATATGACCTTGATAATTTATGCACGCAAGGTTTATGTTTTTGTTTGCACAGTTTCAAATGACCCGCCACATGTCTCGTTTTTATTTGGTCTTGAAAACGGTTAAGCCCTGTTGCTATTGCGCGAGGTCGTATGGAGGATCATGTGCCTAGGTGCTAGGCGGTTAGGGGCTGGAGGCACCCTAACCATCCTACAGTTTGCACAGTTATCCAGTTTCACGTGTGTGCTGGGTTTAAACATGAATTTTGAGCGTTTTCTTGGTTCAAGCACACAGAGGTGCATTTTGGCGAACCAGAGCTAGCAAGATTGAAGGAAGAGGATGGCAGGAGGCCTATCTTTCTCATTTTTTGGCCGATTGAGGTGCCGTAAAAGCCCGGATAGGGGTTTTTGGATGTCCGAAATTCATTGGCACTATTATCAAGGCCATTTGAAGACTTCTTTTTCAGGTTTTTATCCATTTAATTTTCAGCAAGCTCCAGGGAGCTTGAAGCCCTCATTGATCGAGAACATGGTTTGGTGAGCCTATGTTTGTTTTCTGTGATTGAATAATCATTTTTGGATAATTGTTATGCTATGAACACATTGGGATAGGTTTCAAAGGCTTTTGAGGACTTTTACAGGTGTTTTTTCCATAGAGAAGCTCATGGAAGCTTAAGGCCACATGTAGAAGAGGTCATGCCCGGATGAGCCATGATCCGTTTTCAGAGTTTTATTAGTCATTTTGGGGGTTTTTATGTGTTCTGATCCCAATGGTACAGTATTTTATTCCATTGGAGTTGAGAAGAAGCTTGTAAAATAACTTTTGACAAATTAATCCCAGAGAGCCAAGTCCATTGATGGAGGCTCAAGGAGATGTAGCCCGAAGGGGGGGTGAACTCCTTTATCATGTTGTTCTTGTTGTGAGTTTTATGGTTTATTTGTTGCAAGTTATGTTTCTATGTATTTATTGAAAGTACATATTTAACCATTTAAAAGAACATATCCTCACACATAATCATTTACAAGAAGATACATAAATTTGGCACATAAACTATATTGCATATTTTAACACATGGAGCAAGGTCCTGTAAAGTTTATTTTAATGAAGTAGAGGGTTCTTGCATAGCATAACAAGTCATCCTTCTATTTAAGATCAAGGGGAATCAAAGCATTGAGTTACAAGATCACAACAATGACATAAATGAACTAATCATCACAAAGACACAATCCAACTGGGCTTGTGAAAATGGTAAGGAGGGAAATGCATGGGAGAAAATATATTGAAGCTCAAAACTCTATAAACACAACAACCTTGTCACTAGAAAACCATAATTCCTAACAATGTTGTCAAATAAATACGAGGATTAACTCTATTAATGCTAAGAACTTTTCCATGTCAGAATCCATGAACAATTGACAACACCTTTGAGCACAGGGGCCAATTCTAGCTCTTTAAATCCTCACCATGAGCTCACACAATCAAATCCCTTAATTTTTGGGGTAGTTCTCACCACAACATAAAATGTACAAAGAGTAATTGACCTAAAACACGTTTTCTCCAAGTCACAAAATGGTGAATTAGAGAGTAAAGTCAACATATGAAACCTTGGGTGAGAACAAACTATTGATTCTCACCCACAACCATGATCATCCAAGTAGTTCATTACAATGGTGATCAATCCTCATACTACCAATCAATATAAATGAAATCAACAACCATACAAAAATTTGCAATCCTAATACCTGCCAAATCACTCTATCATCCAAATTCCAAGGCAATAAACCATAGTCCATGAAATATATGTTCTCCATCATCGTTCTTGAGATCAAACACTTAGATTTCAGTGCTAGGTTGGGGTTGCATATAATATAGTTTAGGCTTAAAATAGAAATAAACAATGCACTACACCACTTATTCCTCCAAGCAACTATCACCATGAAATAACATGGAAAACACTCCAATACAACCATGGAAACAAAATTGTAACAAATCCATGCCTTCAACCAACCACAACTCTAAAACCAAAGTATGGGCCTTTGGGATGATTTTAACACATCAAAACCAATGTTTAAAGCCAGGATAACATTCTAAACCATGATTGAAACAACAAATTGCAATTTCCTTTTAACCAACCAAGGACACTCGAAACCACTATGTAGCACATAATCAAATGTCAAAGTGAGTAGAAATGCATGTGCAATGAAGTTTCCACATTTGTTCTAGAACATGAATTCATCTTAATGATAAACATAAATAATGTGCAAACCCAAATCTGGGAATATTGTACCCTTGAAATCACTAAATCATGCATATACAATGTCAGATACTCATAAATATTTTTGTGATGCATTTTCAATCAAAACATTATATTAGAGTAACCAAGTAACCTCCCATCAACCACCACATKTATTGCAATTGTATCATCATTACTAAGTGTTGGAAGTGCAACAAAGTAACTTATATGATRTYRGATTSAAGCACMTTTTATTAAGTGATGAACTTCCTAGGTGGTGAGTAACCTGATTTAGCAAGGAGGTAGTTTGGGTTTAGGTTATCTCAAATATGGTTAAGGTTGTKCTTGGATAAATAGAGTAGCGGAAAGTATTTTATGTAGCAATACTTTGTGAATGTACTAGTTGGTCATTTTTATGATCAATGTCACTCCCTACTCAAAGGAATGTCAATGGTGTTTTGTTATGTAAATAGGTCTTACTCCATAGGCCCTAGAATCCCTTGAGAGGCCCCATTAAAGAAATCCCATGAAACATATTAGTACAAATTTATAGGAATAACAACCCTATATTTGTTTTGCTTGGGGCTAAAAAAAGAATGAATTGTATGCACTCTCAATCTTGTAAAAATATTGAAGAGTGTAGACCATGTATTTAAAACTATAGCCATTTCATGCCACCCACATGGCCCATAGCACATATTTAAAACTATGTGAGTCATTTGGTTGTTGCCCAAATTGTTGTGAGAAGTGACAAGCTATGAAGAGGTGGAAAATATTTTCTTCATTCTCCTTGCACAAAGGATAGATGCATAGACCTTGTCAACTATTGTTGTGTATTTTATCCCATGTTAATATTGTATTGGCAAGGAGGAACCACAAAAAATTGTTTTATGAGGAGCTTTAACCTTATACACTATATTCTACATGGACCACTTAGAGTGGTTCTCCTACAATTGATGGAAGGAAACCTTATAACCCAATTGATATGTGTATGTTCCTTCACATTTGTTGGCACCCCATACTAATGTGTCCTCCCTCTCCCTTATGTACACTTAGGTGCTAGTGAACTTAATTCTATAGTTTTTTTATTCCATCCCATTGTCTCCTCTCAAGTTCAATTCCTTCACAATATTCCATATAGAAGACCACAACCCTTTCCTTTATAGTTTGTACAACTTCATCAAAACCTTCCCTCCATTCCCCACCATCCACTAAAGGCACTTTCCAAATATGTGAAATTCCATAATCATGGATTTCCAAGATATCGATCCACACTTGAACTCTTTGATGGGTCTCAAATCCAATTCTCCACTGAGCGTCAAAGATATATGTTTATCAAAAACTACTAACAATTTCGTATGCAACTATGCAACTATATGCAACTATATCCAAAAATGCAACTTATGCAACTATATGCAACTTATGCAACTATATGCAACTTATGTAACTTTATGCAACTATATGCAACTTTATGAAACTATATAGCAACTATATAGCAACTATATGCAACTATATCCAAAAATGCAACTTATGCAACTATATGCAACTTATGCAACTATATGCAACTTATGTAACTTTATTCAACTATATGCAACTTTATGAAACTATATAGCAACTATATAGCAACTATATGCAACTATGCAACTATATGCAAATATGCAACTTATCCAACTATGCAACTATGCAATTATATTCAACTTTATGCAACAATGCAACTTATGCAACTTATGCAATTATATTGCAACTATATTGCAACAATGTTGTATGCAACTATATGCAAATATGCAACTATATGAAACTATGCAACTATATGCAACTATGCAATATGCAACTTATGCAACTTTATGGAACTTATGCAACTTTATGCAACAATGCAACTTATGCAACTATGCAACTATATGCAACTATATGAAACTTATGCAACTATGCAACTATATGCAACTTATGCAACTATATGACAATTTTGTATGCAACTATATGCAAATATGAAACTATATGCAACTATGCAACTATATGAAACTTATGCAACTATGCAACGATATGCAAATATGCAACTTATCCAACTATATGCAACTATGCAACTATATGCAACTTTATGCAACTTATGCAACTATATTGCAACTATATGCAACTATATTGCAACAATTTTGTATGCAACTATATGCAACTATATGCAACTATGCAACTATATGAAACAATGCAACTTATCATGTTTTTTAGTGACAATATGCAACTATATGCAACTTTATGCAACAATGAAACTTATGCTACTATATGCAACTTATGAAACTATATGCAACTTTATGCAACTTATGCAACTATAAGCAACTACATTGCAACTATATGCAACTGTGTTGGTACCACAAACGTATATTGGTACGATAACTTATCTTCTTGTTTTAACGAGTGTAGGTACCACCAAATAGGTATCTGTCGGATCTATCTTCCTCGAGTGATGATCAAGATATACTAAGAGAGGTTGAAAGTGAGATATGTTGTACTAGATATATTGGTTCTAGATCAACTAGATCTGAAAAGGTAAGGAAAATATTTTGTATATGCATGCAATTTTTTATTGCCAACGGAGGGTCATGTAATTATGATGCTAAGACCATAGGTGACATTGAGTTTCCATTGAGGTATAAACATCTAGTGCAATGATGGACACCTAAGGAGCTACGTGAAGTGGACACATATTTCTTCATCAGTGGGAGGATGTATCGAATTGCTCCTTCGTCCTTACATTGATTGGGGTTATTTTCCATGGATGGCATAAAGGTCGTCTATGGCGCTGTAAATGAATTGATGGATTATGTCAAACCATTATACAAATACAATCATTGGTTGATGTTGGTCTGATATACGTGAAGTATGCGGAGATACAGAGTTGCCACAAATTATATACAACTAATAGATAACAATCAAAATAAAGGGGCAACTATGTATATTGATGGAAGGCCAAAAGCTACTAGAAACATTGCGGTCTTTATAAATAGTACATGACCAATGGAAACAACTAAGAAACCGAATTGCATATTTGAGGGATGTGAAGGAAATCGTATATTTGTATGTGCAACAAAAACAATAGTTCAAGGTGAAGAGTTGTTGATCAATTACAACTTAAATCGAATATATGGAGGGGGTGTAGCTATGGGGTTAAATATCTTACATACCATTCAACTCAACCTTTGATCAATCATTGTTACAATTTATTTCTGGAATATTTCAATTTTTTACTGCATATATTTCATTTTTCATTATTTATTTTATGATATTACTGCAATATTTCATTTTTTTAATGTTACAATTACTTTCATAAGTCTTGTTGATTAATTTATTGTATCAACATCTATCCAGAGTGACCATGAGATATCACAGGCTACATCTATCCAAGGTGACCATGGAAAGGCACCCACTATGCCTCAGCAAGTAAATGTTAAATACAGTAACAACTTATGACTACAACAACTAAATTTTAGAAATTTCATTATTATTTTTCTAATATCACTGCAATATTTCATTTTTTTAATGTTACAGGTGAATTTCATAACTTTTGTTGATTGATTTATTGTGTCAACTTATGTCCAGGGTGACCATGGCAGAAAATCACCCGCTACATCTGTCCAGGGTGACTATGGAAAGGCACCCACTATGCCTCAACAACTAAATGTTAAATACAGTAACAAATTATGACTACAATAACTAAATTTTTGAAATTTCATTATTTTATTTTTTTTGATATTACTGCAATATTTCATTTTTTTTAATGTTACAGGTGAATTTCATAACTTTTGTTGATTGATTTATTGTGTCAACATCTATCTAGGGTGACCGTGGTAGAAATCACCCACTACATCTATCCAGAGTGACCGTGGAAAGGCACTCGTTGTGCCTCACCAGGTAAATTTTAAATACAGTAACAACTTATGACTACAACAACTAAATTTATGAAATTTCATTATTTTTCTATGATATTACTCCAATATTTCATTTTTTAAATGTTACAGGTGAATTTCATAACTTTTGTTGATTGATTTATTGTGTCAACTTCTGTCCAGGGTGATCATGTCCGAAAATCACCTGCTACATATGTCCAGAGTGACTGTGGAAAGGCACCCACTGTGCCTCAGCAAGTAAATGTTAAATACAGTAATAACTTATGACTACAATAACTAAATTTCTCAAATGTTAAAGTTCATCTCATTAATTTTATTCATCAATGTATTGTGGCATTGTCAATGTGGGAAGGATCCCACTGAGGATATTGATGAGGAAGCAATATTTTATTCCATTGACCCAATGAAAACTATAACAAAGGCCTTGAAGAAGGCTAACATACAATATCTAGGTTTGCTTGGCAAAAGACCCCTGACACGGGAGGAAAGGTCAAGAATTGTAGAGATACAAAATACAATAACTAATTTTGGGGTAAGTGGCATCTTCACATATTTTTATCAGTTATGACAACTTCATATCCCTTTTTTTTTTGTATATATATTTTCTATATGATCTGATAAAGTAAAGTTTTCCGTTTGTAGGATTTTTTAAAACCCGTGCATCAGGAACCTGCCGATCCTACAACTCCTATAGGTAACAGTGATGGTCCAATGAAAAAGAATGTCGACATAGAAAAGTGCAAGTGAGGATTTTTGAGCCTCCTAAGGTTCCCCTCGAATCCATTGATGAGCGCAATTATTTTGATCGTAATGACACGCTGGAGCATGGTGAGCCCGAGCCTAGGACTCCACATGCCTTCAGAGAGGAACGTATTATAGATGGAGAGGAAACTATTCTGCATGGAGAAAAATGAATTAAAAGAACTGGATCACTAGATGTCACCTTTCTGGTGGATTACGCATGTGTTTTGATCAAGATTCAGAAGATTGCAGGTAATTGTTAATTAATTGATTCATTTTTTTCATGAAATTGAAATGGACATTTGTTGATATTATTATAAATTAATGGATAACACGTTTCTATAGGAAACAATGTTTTCTATAGAAACTTAAATGACAAAACATTGGAGTTGTTTGGCCCCACCATTCGCACATGGTGGAATGGCCAAGATATCAAAAAGAAAGATGATTTAATAGACCACATGGTAAACTTGTTCAGCAACACTTTCAACAAGAAAGTGGTTACAAAGTTAGCCAGCGAGAATTTAAAATATACCAGGGCCCAGTATAGTGCGAGATTGAAATTAGACCTCAAGCATGAGCACCCTCCCATGGTTCTAGATAAAGAGTGGAAGGCCCTGATAGAGGATGAAAAGGAGAACTTGTTTAAAAAACAAGGAAGACATCCATGAGTTGGTCAAACAAGGTACAACACATGTCATATTATCAGTGAAATATGATCATTTATGTTTTTCTTTCCTATTTTAAGTAACAATTCCAATATCTATTTTTTTTCAAAAATTCCATATGTAGGCTACCAGACACCTCCAAAGCAACCAAGGCCAGAGTGAAAAAACACGGGCATCATAAACTAGTCTAGGATGGCTATGGAAAACTAAAAGCCTCAATCATCATATTTAAATGATTAACTGTGGTTAATATTTATTTAACAATAGCGAACAAATATATGTTTTTGTTATTGGTATTTTTAATGGTGTTATGCATTGCAGTTAAATATGTTCGACACTGCTTCCAATGAGGAGGACCTAAATCTTGGTTACAAGCATGGTTTTAAAAGTGTGATTGAAAATAGAAAAATCTTGGGCCAGACTCCTCTCTCCCCAACCACGCAGGTAAATAAAATGAATAAGGAAACCGCAGTAGCATGCTTGTAAAGTCTATTCATATTTTATTATATCACCCTTAAATAAGTATTTATGTTTGTTTTCAAGCAACAATGTTATTGTAGCAATGAATCTAGCAGTATTCATCAGACACCACATTATACAAGGGTGCACATTTCCAATGATAGTGGAGAGCAGAGTACCCATTCCGGTATGTATGCTTCAGAATTAGAAATATTTACTGTGATTGTAGATATTTATTTCCTAACTTATAATTATATATTATGTTCTCAAAATTGAAGAGCATGTATCTTAGGAGGGTGAAATACAAGAGGAACCAAGTGGAAAAGAAATTAACGCACCAACTGTCACAGCTACAAACACAGGGAAAGAGAAATAGTGTAATGTTAATCAAAATAATGAATTAGTTATTTCAATTATATTTCAACATATCGATATGATCATTTTCTTTGTTGCAGTTCACGACTCTGAACAGATGCCTCGACACCCTTCTTAGTGACATACCATAAGTATGGTACATGAGCGCATGGAAAAACAAACAATAGAAGGACATGGCACACGAAATACAATGTCCTTGGATGATTATGATACCCCAATTGTCAATTTTATGAATGTAAAAAAACATAAATCAAAGAAAAATTAGATGTATAAATTCATGACTTGTATTTGGATGTTTATCGATGTTTATATGTTCATATGCTTCAATGTTTATATCATATGTTTTGATGACTATCCTAGTTATGCATGAATGTATATATGTTTTATATATAAAGAAAATCATTTGTTGGGTATGGGGAATTGAGAGCGATGTAAGAGGGGGGGAGGGGCCATATAATCTTCCACCTTCACGTGCTTGGCCCTATTCAATAGAGAATAACCTATTCTCAAAACAAAGATAAGCTCATTAACGTATGCAACCACTTAAGTTTTTTCTAAAGTATTTTACATAAATAAATGCATGTTTATTTTCTTATATATTATTTACTCATATAAAGAATTTGTCTTTTATGATTCATGCAGGTATTGGTGATGGAAATGCATCTCGTGGACAACTCTTATCAATTTGTATGGGCTAATGGATCTGGCGAAAGGACAATGATAAGGTAAGGGTTTTGATATGTTTTTTAAAGTAGGCTTTATACTAGTAAAAGTTCACAATCCTCATGAAAGGATAGAATTGCATTTTTGGTGGACAAGCATCAATGTTTTTAACAAAGTATGAATCATAGACTGTGGGAAAAACCTTTTTTTGTATTTTACATTGATTAATACAACTATAACATATTTTTAGTACAAAATCTTAACCACACACACACATACACACACACATATATGAACCCTAAGTAAACAAATGATAGAAAATAAAGGGAGAATATGTACTGATAGGAGTGAATGAAGATAATAATATAAATAATGGAGTGGAGAGTGCACTCTAGCCTTGAATTGAATGATACTTGCATCCAACATGTCTCATTGTAATGTATGTTATGATAGTTGTGTCTTCTCACTATAATGTATGTTTCTATGTCCATCATGGGATTCCTAGAGAACCACCTATCATTCATGATCCAACACATAGTAGTCAAGAATCCCATCCATTGCTAATGTGTGAAAGTACGGTATGATTAACTAATAATTTGTATCATTAATTATGATCTATCAATATTTACTATCACCATATTCTTCTAGTGCATGTAGATTTATATTTGAAGTTGGAAATATTAGTGAAGAATTCAAGAACTACAGCTTCCATGCAAAAGATATCTACATTCAACACTTTATGAGCTATCACAACATTGTTCCAATTGTGGATTTTCAAGAGATGATCAGGTCCCACATTTTATTTACCTAGTTTAACCACCACTTCAAAATAAAAATCCTAAAATAGTAGTAAACATCGATAGAATTAACCTTCCAACATTGTATTGTTAACCAAATACTTGACCACTAAATTATCAATGGAAAACTTGAAGGACTGGTCTAGAATATAATACTTGAAATTTTGTAGCATATACGCCATCACCAAGCCTTTGCCTTTCATGGTTGTGTAAAAAAAAAAAAATTCTAGAAAATTACCTGGGGTGGTGTAGCATGTGTTCCCCTAGCTATGCCAACATGTTCCCAATGCAATGGTAGTGGAATCCACATGGACATGGAAAGAGCCCAAT
>JZKD02S1470475.1:763930-777716 GCA_000966675.3 Picea glauca | reverse complement strand
TATATATATATATATATATATATATATATCCCCTCATAGTCCCTATGACTTGGAATTTCAAATTCTTTCGGATCATATCAATATCTTGCCCATATCAATATTGGTGGATGGGAACATGGGTCAACACAAACCTTATGTCTAGTAGGTTCTTAGTCCTACTATATCTTCTCGTGCATCCAAAGTTCATAATGATATTCCCACAATCATTCAAGGATATATACCAAAGTGATATCCAATGTTTATACCCTTTATTCAAACATGATGTGTTAATTTATGTGTTCCATGAACTTTGTGGCATTAGTTGTGCCATTAAACACTAGTGGATATTTAATCTCTACATGAATCCACTTAATGGAATTTGGTTGTGTGCATATTTGTGTCAATTAATTCTCATACTCCCTAGGCGTATGAGAATGTAAAAATGCAACTTATGCAACTATATGTAACTATATGTAACTATATGCAACTTTATGCAACTATATGCAACTATATGCAACTTATGCAACTATATGCATCTATGCAACTATATGCAACTATATGCAAATATGCAACTTATCCAACTATATGCAACTATATGCAACAATGCAACTTATACAACTATATTGCAACTATATGAAACAATGCAACTGATCATGTTTTTTAGTGACTATATGCAACTTTATGAAACTATGCAACTATATGCAACTTATGCAACTATGTGCAACTATGCAACTATATGCAAATTTATGCAGCAATGCAACTTATGCAACTATATGCAACTATATTGCAACTATATGCAACTGTGTTGGTACCAAAAATGTATATTGTCACGATAACTTATTTTCTTGTTTAAACAAGTGTAGGTACCACCAAATAGGTATCTGTCGGATCTATCTTCCTCGAGTGATGATCAAGATATACTAAGAGAGGTTGAAAGTGAGATATGTTTTATGAGATAAACTGGTTCTAGATCAACTAGATCTGAAAAGGTAAGGAAAATATTTTGTATATGCATGCAATTTTGTATTGCCAACAGAGGGTCATGTAATTATGATGTTGAGAGAATAGGTGACATTGATTTTCCCTTGAAGTATAAACATCTAGTGAAATGATGGGTACCTAAGGAGCTACCTAAATTGATACAGGAGCATCACCAAATCATCAAGCGAGCCAACGTGGAAATGGAGGACAGCTGGACAACGCCAACACAAATTTTGAAACGCCTTGAGATTATTGCGCAAGTCTTTAATGAAGACATTTATGAAAGCGCACCTTGTATATTGTAATGGACCTTGAGTGGATAGCTCTCGTCCTTATATAGATGAGGCATTTAGTAGAATTAATGCAGTTAGGTAAGGATTTAATTCTAGATTTGATAACTTTAGAGTGCAAGAGGGAAACGGGATATAGACACCCTCCTTTGTACATTTTATTATCATCAAAGCATTCAGAAGAAAAGAGCATGCAGAGAAGTGTATGAAGAACACCCATGTACAGACATTTGGATTAATAGAAAGAGTTTTGATTCAAATTCATGGCTTGTGTTATTCTCTGTGTATTTACGTTAATATGCTCATGAATGTTTGCTTTCTGTCATACATTTGATTTTATGTGCTATGTATGTGATTTCATGGTTGAATTGAAGTCTGTGAGAACAAGGAGTTAGTTTCAATTGTTTATCTATCTTGAACCAGAGAATTACTGCAAGGAGTGCAGTCGAATCGTCCGCAAGGAGTGCATTGACAGAAGGGTTCAAGTAGAGAGAAATTTTGTTCTAAGTTCTCAGAAGTGCATATTTGGCACCGGAGTTGTGCAAGGAGTGCGCAGGCTAGGGAGAAGTCTCAGAGTTGCGATTCTGAGTGAAGATTTGAAAGACTACTGCTACAGGAGTGCACAGAGTTGGGAGACTTCAACACTCAGTGAGGTTGAAGTGTTTTCGCAAGGAGTGCGAGCAAAGGGTTTCTTTCAGAACTTAAAGTTGTGAGAAATATCAGGAGGAATAGACCTTCACGTTCACTAGAGAGCAAGTGCAGGAGAGATGCCATGGAAAATCAGAAGGAAGCTTCGCAAGTTTTCAAGCGAGTGAACGAGTCTCGCAGGGAGACACTTCGTCGATTTCATGGATCAACCGAAGGGAAGAACGAGCGGACAAAATTCTTGGAGAGGTTTCACGAAATTCCATGGACCGTTGGACCCTACGAAGGTTCAAGAAGGTTATCAGCACAACAGCGAGGAGGCTGAAGTTCAGGCGAAAGCAGGGGCCGTCGATCCAAGACAGGAGGGACTGTCGTATCTACATGTGACCTCGCATAACGGCATATCGCGAGTGGAAGACCCAAGTTGTTGTAACGGAAGTTGTGACATCATGAGACATGATATCCCGATAGGATCCGAACCATTCGTAAAGTGGGACGCATGCCAGGAGATATGGACGAGTCAGAGTTCGAAGAATCGGGGTTTCTAAGAACAGGAAACACTTGCACATTGGAATTGCGATCCGTGATATCTCGACAGTGACATGGCAGTGTGGGACCATGAGAGATAGTGGAGCACAGGTGGTACCATATTGAGGATCAAGAAAAGGAAAGTCTCAAGTCCATCGACATCAGGATTCACGATCCCACGAGCTTCAAAGTCTCAATAGAAGGATAGAAGGTGGAGAAGTTAAGTCCACACATGCGCATCGAAGCATCGACACATCGGGGTTCGGAGGTTGGAAATTCCATTAGTTGACGTCGCAAGTAGCGATTTCCTAATAGGGAGAACTTCGATAGCAGGGGAGAAAGTAAACATTGACTTGCATCAGGTTTCGGGGAATCGTGAAGCACGAAACACACAACCACAGGATTCGCGAATTAGCGAAGTCCGATTTCCCAATTTCGAAGGGAGGTCACTCAAATAATTACTTTGGGTAAGGAAAATTCCTGATATGGAATTAAAGGAACCTTTGAAGTTCTTCGGGCCATGAGTGGAAGAAGGTCCTGTGAGAGTGATCGTGCTCCGAGGAGTGCGGTTGGAGTCAAGTGGTATCAGAGCGGGAATTCTTTTCTTTCTATAACAGAGAAGAGAATTCGCCATGCCGCCAAGAAGAGAAAGGAAGTCACCAGACCCAGAAGATAGGGGGGTGCGAAGAAGAGGCAGGCTAGCAGGAAATCCAGAAATGGAGAGGCAAATGAGAGATCTCTGAGCAAGGCTCGAGGAGATGGAGACAGCTCAGAGACGTGGAGTTGGTGCAGGGGATATTAGTGACTCCGAAGTTGAAGAGGAAGCTGGACATGAAGAAGAAGTCACAACAGAAGATGCATCAACCGAGTGGTTGATTAAAGCCATCGCAAGGATGGGTGCGAAGGCAAAAATGGACATTCTCGTCTATGAGGGGAATCTAGATGCAGAGGAGCTGTTAGATTGGATAAGAGCTCTTGACACTTACTTCGATTACGAGGATATCGAAGAGGATAAGAAATTCAAGCATGTTGTTACGTGCTTGAAAGGACATGCAACATTGTGGTGGGATGAGCTACAAGCTGATAGACGCTGCAAGGGAAAGAAAAAGATTAAAAGTTGGGATCAAATGATCGCGAAGATGAAGGCGAAGTTCATCCTGAGAGATTACCAAATCACACTATTCAGGAGAATGCAGAACCTGAGACAGAAGATGATGACAGTGAAAGAATACACTGAGGAATTCTACCGACTGAACATCAGAGCAGGTCATCGGGAGAGCGATGATGAGAAAGTGTCTAGATATATGAATGGTCTGAGATACAACATTCAATATGAACTAAGCATGCTAACCATACGAACAGTGGAAGATGCTTACCAATTGGCTCTGAAAGCTGAGGAGAAGCTGAGCTGAAAATAAGGACAGCGAGGGTGAGGCATAAGTCAGCCCAGAGGCAAGGCAGTTGCCCAGGAAAGAACTCAGAAGCTCAAAGAGGAATGGAAGAAACCTCAGGGTAAGGTTGAAAGAGGTGTAACCTCGCAGAGGCAGCCATATGTTGAGCAGAGAGGATAGCAAAATGATCAGCGAGGAGATTATGCTGACGCAAACACTTTTCCTCGTAATAGAGGTCGAGGTAGAGGAAGAGGTGGAGTAATCACATGTTTCACATGTGGGAAGAATGGGCACAAGTCATATGAGTGTCCAGAGAAAAATAAGGATGCAGGGGAAGCTCACATCACAGAAGCGTAGAGGCGTGATGTTGAGTTTGAAGACACAGAAGGTGGAAGATCGCTTGCGATGCATAAAGTCCTTTTGACACCCAAGAAGGAGATGGAAAGCTCAGTGCAAAGGACCAAACTGTTCATAACAGCTTGCAAGACCAAGGATTGGGTGTGCAAGGTTATTGTTGATAGTGGAAGCATGGATAATCTCGTTTCAACCAAGATGGTGGAGAAACTAGAGCTGGAGATAACTGATCACCCGAGCCCATACAAAGTTTCGTGGCTACAGAAGGGACATCAGGTGAGTTTCACCAAACAATGCTTGGTTGAATTCAAGATAGGGGAATATAATGATAAGATTCTATGTGATTTTATTCCCATGGACGTATGTCATTTATTGCCGGGTATACCATGGAAATATGACAGAAATGTGGTTCAAGACAGGAGGATGAACACATATACCCTGGAGAGGAACAGGAAGATATACAGGTTACTTCCAATAAAGGATAAATAGGTGAATTCGGAAGTAAACAACACAATACTTCTTATGAGTGGGAAAGAGCTTCTTACAGAAGTTGAGAAGAAAGAAGATCCACAATTCTTTGTGGTCAGGAAACCAAGAATTATTCTGACTAGCACAAGAGTGGACGATTTACCGGATGAAGTCCAATAACTTCTAAAAGAGTTCGTTGATATCATAGTGGACGAATTACCTCATTCATTGCCACCACTGAGAAGTGCGAGTCATCACATAGACCTCATACCAGGAGCAATTTTACCAAACAAAGCCGTGTATAGGTTGACATCGCAGGAGAATGAGGAAGTCAAAAGACAAGTCCAAGATTTTTTGGACAAAGGATTGGTCAGAGAAAGCTTGAGTCCATGCGTTTTTCCAACAGTGCTCAGTTCAGAGAAATACGGAGGCTGGAGGATGTGTACCGACTCAAGGGTGATCAACAAGATAACCATTAGATACAGGTTTCCATTGCCGAGAATGGATGATCTGATGGATTGCTTGAGTGGGGCAAATTATTTTTCAAAGATAGACTTGAAAAGAGGATACCATCAAATTCGTATGAGGGAAGGCGATGAGTGGAAGACAACCTTCAAAACAAATGAAGGTTTGTATGAATGTCTAGTCATGCCATTTGGCTTGACAAATGCACCGAGTAATTTTATGAGGCTGATGAATGAAGTCCTGAGGGAATTCATCGGAAAATTCTTCATTGTTTATTTGGACGATATACTAATTTACAGTAAGTCAGAGGCTGAGAATTTGAAGCATTTGGCCATTGTGATGAGAAGTTTACAGCAAGAGAAGCTATTAATTAATATGAAGAAGTCCTAATTTATGAAGACATAGCTCATCTATTTGGGTTTTTTTATTTTGGCTAATGATTTGAGGATGGACCCGGATAAAGTATAAGTGATCAAGAATTGGCCATCACCGAGAAATATTTTCGAGGTGAGAAGTTTCCATGGTTTGTCTAGTTTCTACAGAAAGTTCATCATGAATTTCAGTGGGATTAGCACAGTGATGATGGAAAAAGTGAATAAGTGACGTAACTCTTTTCATTGGATAGCAGAGGCTGAGAAGAGCTTCAATCTGCTGAAGCAAAAGATAACGGAACGACCAGTATTGGTGTTGCCAGATTTCCAGAAAAAATTTCAGGTGAAATTTGATGCCAGTGGGTATGCCATAGGAGTGGTCTTGAGTCAGGATGACAGACCAGTTGCATACTTCATTGAGAATATGGATGAGGTGAAATTGAAATACTCCACTAAATGTTTTTTGCTGCAGGAGTTTCGAGTCAAAACATTGGGTTTTGGAAATATCAGGGACATGTACGCAGGAGATGCAGATTTTGGAGAAGCGTATGAAGCAGCTGAGAATCCAATTCTCAGAGATAGAAGCCCTTGGATATATTATATGATCCAGGAAGGATTGTTGTTCAGAGGAAATCAACTATGTATTCCGAACTGCTCCATGAGGGAGAACCTGTTGAAGGAGAAACACAGTGGTGGATTAGTAGGACATTTTGGTCATGATAAAACATTCGCGAAGCTGAGGGAGTCATATTTTTGGCCAGGGATGCATGCAGATGTTAAGCGGTTTGTTGAAAGATGTCGGATTTGTCAGCGTTCAAAAGGAAGAAAGAAGAATGCAGGTTTTTATCAGCCATTTCCCATACTAGAGAGATCGTGGGAGGCGATAAGCATGGATTTTGTATTGGGTTTGTCAAGGACACAAAGAGGTGTTGATTCCATATTTGTAGTGGTGGATAGGTTTTCGAAGATGGCACATTTTATCCCATGCCAGAAGACCAATGATGCGATGCACATCACAAATTTGTTTTTTAAAGAGATCATTAGACTTCATAGATTGTCGAAAAGCATTGTTTCAGACAGGGATACTAAATTCATAGGGCATTTTTGGAGGACCTTATGGAAGAAGCTAGGAACTAACTTGGTGTTTAGTTCTACTTATCATACTCAGATGGATGGACAGACAGAAGTAGTTAATAGGAGTCTGGGAGATTTATTGAGAAGCCTGGTGACGGAGCACCATAGCAGTTGGGACAATGTGTTGCTATAGGTAGAATTTGCATACAACGATTCAATAAATTGGAGTACAGGTAAGAGTCTATTTCAGTTTGTATATGGGATGTAGCCGAAAGGAGTTTTTGAATTGCGAGATTCAGGACAGATTGCTACTAACAACACTAGTGCAGAAGAATTCGCTGAGGCGATGAAAGAACTTCACAGTCAGGTGAAGCAGCGGTTGCAGGATTCCAATTAGGAGTATAAGCGCAGAGCAGACCAACATCGAAGAAAACTTCGGTTTGAAGTTGGTGATCTAGTTCTGGTGCACCTGAGGAAGGAAAGGTTCCCGAGGGGAACATACAATAAACTCAAAATGAAGAAAATTTGACCATGCAGAGTCCTAAAGAAATTTAGAGAGAATGCTTATGAGATTGAGTTGTCGGATGGCATCGGAATATCTCCAACATTCAATGTCACAGACTTATATCCCTATAAGGCTGAGGAAGCAAGATCTGGAAGTGATGAAAAACCAGAAATCCAATGGCAGAAGCAGATGCCGATTGTAGAAAAGCCACAGATGGAGTGCATATTGGACAAGAGAGTGGGTAAAAATACCAGAAGAAAAGAATACTTCGAGTATCTGGTCAAATGGAAGAATCACCCAGTAGAGGATGCCAGTTGGGAAAATAAAGCAATGATACAGAAGCATGGACAGACTGTGCAGGAGCTCATGGACAGGAACCAATGAAAATTTTCAAGCGAGGGAGTATGATGCAGGAGCATCGCCAACTCATCAAGCGAGCCAGCGCAGAAATGGAGGACAGCTGGACAACGCCAACACAAATTTTGAAATTCCTTGAGATTATTGCGCAAGTATTTAATGAAGACATTTATGAAAGCGCACCTTGTATATTGTAATGGACCTTGAGAGGATAGCTCTCGTCCTTAGATAGATGAGGCATTTAGTAGAATTAATGCAGTTAGGTAAGGATTTAATTCTAGATTTGATAGCTTTAGAGCGCAAGAGGGAAACGAGATATAGACACCCTCCTTTGTACATTGTATTATCATCGAAGCATTCATAAGAAAATAGCATGTAGAGAAGTGTATGAAGAACACCCATGTACAAACATTTGGATTAATAGAAAGAGTTCTGATTCAAATTCATGGCTTGTGTTATTCTCTGTGTATTTACGTTAATATGATCATGAATGTTTGCTTTCTGTCATAAATTTTCTTTTATGTGTTGTGTATGTGATTTCATGGTTGAATTGAAGTCTATGAGAACAARGAGTTAGTTTCAATTGTTTCTCTATCTTGAACCAGAGAATTCCTGCAAGGAGTGCAGTCGAATTGTCCGCAAGGAGTGCGTTGACAGAAGGGTTCAAGTAGAGAGAACTTTTGTTCTAAGTTCTCAGAAGTGAAAATTTGGCACCGAAGCCATGCAAGGAGTGCGCAGGCTAGGGAGAAGTCTCAGAGTTGTGATTCAGAGTGAATCTTTGAAAGACTACTGCTGTAGGAGTGCGTAGAGTTGGGAGACTTCAACACTCAGTGAGGTTGAAGAGTTTCTACAAGGAGTGCGAGCAAAGGGTTTCTTTCAGAAATTAAAGTTGTGAGAAATCTCAGGAGGAATAGATCTTCAAGTTCACTAGAGAGCAAGTGCAGGAGAGATTCCATGGAAAATCAGAAGGAAGCTTCGCAGGTTTTCAAGCGAGTGAATGAGTCTCACAGGGAGACACTTCGTCGATTTCATGGATCCACCGAAGGGAAGAACGAGAGGAAGAAATCCTTGGAGAGGTTTCACGAAATTCCATGGACTGTTGGACCCTATGGAGGTGCGAGAAGGTTATCAGTGCAACAACGAGGAGGCTGAAGTTCAAGCGAAAGCAGGGGCCATCGATCCAAGATAGGAGGGACCGCCGGATATACACGTGACCTCGCATATCATCATATCGCGAGTGGAAGACCCAAGTTGTTGTAACGGAAGTTGTGAAATCACGAGACGTGATATCCTAATAGGATCCGAACCATTCATAAAGTGGGACATGTGCCAAGAGATCTGGACGAGTCGGAGTTCAGAGAATCGGGGTTCCTGAGAACAAGAAACACTTGCACGTTGGAATCGCGATCCGCGATATCCTGATGGTGATGTGGCAGTGTGGGACTATGAGAGCTAGTGGAGCACCGGTGGCACCGTATCAGGGATCGGGAAATGGCAAGTCCCGAGTCCATTGACATCAGGATTTGCAATCCCGCGAGCTCTGAAGTCCAGATAGAAGGATAGAAGGTGGAGAAGTTAAGTCCACACGTGCGCATCAGAGCATCAACACATCGGGGTTCAGAGGTTGGAAATTCCATTAGTTGACGTCATGAGTAGCGATTTCCTGATAGGGAGAACTTCGATAGCAGGGGAGAAAGTCAACATTGACTCGCATCGGGTTTCGGGGAATTGTGAAGCACGAAACATGCGACCACAGGATTCGCAAATTAGCGAAGTCCGATTTCCCGATTTCGAAGGGAGGTCACTCAAATAGTTACTGTGGGTAAGGAAAATTCCCGATAGGGAATTAAAGGAACCTTTGAAGTTCTTCAGGCCGTGAGTGGAAGAAGGTCCTATGAGAGCGATCGTGCTCCGAGGAGTGCAGTTGGCGTCATAAAGTGGACACATATTTCTTCATCATTGGGAGGATGTATCGCATTGCTCCTTCGTCCTTACATGGATTGGGGTTATTTTCCATAGATGACATAAAGATCAGATATGGAACTATAACTAAATTGATGGAGTATGTTGGACCATTATACAAATACAATCACTGGTTGATGTTGGTCTGATATACATGAAGTATGCAGAGATACAGAGTTGCCGCAAATTATATACAACTAGTAGATAACAATCAAAATAAAGGGGCAACCATGTATATTGATGGAAGGCCAAAATCTACTAGAAACATTATGGGATTTATAAATAGTACACGACCAATGGAAACAACTAAGAAACCGAATTGCATATTTGAGGGATGCAAAGGAAATCGTATATTTGTATGTGCAACAAAAACAATAGTTCCAGGTGAAGAGTTGTTGATCGATTACAACTTAAATCGAATAGATGGAGGGGGTGTGGCTACAGGGGTAAATATCTTACATACCATTCAACTCAACCTTTGATCAATCATTGTTACAATTTATCCCTACAATATTTCAGTTTTGTACTGCATATATTTCATTTTTCATTATTTATTTTCTAATATTACTGCAATATTTCCTTTTTTAATGTTACAATTACTTTTATAACTCTTGTTGATTAATTTATTGTGTCAACATATATCCAGGGTGACCATGAGATATCATAGGCTACATCTGTTTAGGGTGACCATGGAAAGGAACCCAATGTGCCTCAGTAGGTAAATGTTAAATACAGTAACAACTTATGACTACAACAACTAAATTTCAGAAATTTCATTATTTTTTTTTCCTGATATTACTACAATATTTCATTTTTTTAATGTTACAGGTGAATTTCATAACTTTTGTTGATTGATTTATTGTGTCAACTTCTGTCCAGGGTGACCATGGAATAAAATCACCCACTACATCTGTCTAGGGTGACCGTGGAAAGGCACCCGTTGTGCCTCACCAACTAAATGTTACATACACTAACAACTTATGACTACAATAACTAAATTTCTGAAATTTCATTATTCATTTTTCTGATATTATTGCAATATTTCATTTTTTTAATGTTATAGGTGAATTTCATAACTTTTGTTGATTGATTTATTGTATCAACATCTGTCCAGGGTGACTGTGGTAGAAAATCACCCACTACATATGCTAGTGTGACCATGGAAAGATACCCGTTGTGCCTCACCAGGTAAATGTTAAATACAGTAACAACTTATGACTACAAAGACTAAATTTCTGAAATTTCATTATTTATTTTTTCTAATATTACTCCAATATTTCATTTTTTAAATGTTACAGGTGAATTTCATAACTTTTGTTGATTGATTTGTTGTGACAACTTTTGTCCAGGGTGACCATGTCCAAAAATCACTGGCTACATATATCCAGGGCGACCGTGGAAAGGCACCCGTTGTGCCTCAGTAAGTAAATGTTAAATATAGTAATAACTTATGACTACAGTAACTAAATTTCTCAAATGTTAAAATTATCTCATTGATTTTATTCATCAATGTATTGTGGCATGGTCAACATGGGAAGGATCCCACTGAGGATATTGATGAGGACAAAATATTTTATTCCACTAACCTAATGACAACTGCAACAAAGGCCTTGAAGAATGCTAACATACAATATCTAGGTTTTCTTATCAAAAGACCCCTGACACAGGAGGACAGGGAAAGAATTGTAGAGCTACAAACTACAATAACTAATTTTGGGGTAAGTGGCATTTTCACATATTTTTATCAGCTATGAAAATTTCATATCCATTTTTTTGTTTTATATTTCCTATATGATCCGATAAAGTAAAGTTTTCCATTTGTAGGATTTTTTAAACCTCATGCATCGAGAACCTGTCGATCCTGCAACTGCTATAGGTAGCAGTGATGGTCCAATGCAAAACAAATGTCGACATAGAAAAGTTCAAGTGAGGATTTTTGAGCCTCCTGAGGTTCCCCTCGAATCCATTGATGAGCACAATGATTTTGACCGGCATGACATGATGGAGCATGATGAGCCGGAGCCTGGGACTCCACATGACTCATGAGAGGAATGTACTATAGATGTAGAGGAAACTATTTTGCATGGAGTAGAATGAATTAAAATCACTGGATCACTAGATGTCACCTTTCTGGTGGATGATGCATGTGTTCTGATCAAGATTCAGAAGATTGCAGGTAATTGTTAATTAATTGATTTATTTTCTTCATGAAATCAAAATGGACATTTGTTGAGATTATTGTAAATTAATGGATAACACATTTCTGTAGGAAATAATGTTTTCTATAGAAACTTAAATGACAAAGCATTGGAGTTGTTTGGCCCCACCATTCGCACATGGTCAAATGGCCAAGATAGAAAAAAGAAAGATGACTTAATAGACCACATGGTAAAATTGTTCGGCAACATTTTCAACAAGAAAGTGGTTACAAAGTTAGCCAGCGAGAATTTAAAATATACCAGGGCCCAGTATAGGGAGAAATTGCAATTAGACCTCAAGCATGAGTGCCCTCCCATGCTTCCAGAGAAAGAGTGGAAGGCCCCGATAGAGGATGCAAAGGAGAACTTGTTTAAAAAACAAGGAATACATCGATGAGTTGGTCAAGCAAGGTATAACACATGTCATATTATCAGTGAAATATGATCATTTATGTTTTTCTTTCCTGTTTTAAGTAACAATTCCGATATCTATTTTTTTTCAAAAAATCCATATGTAGGCTACTAGACATCTACAAAGAAACCAAGGCCAAAGTGGAAAAACACAGGCAACATTAACTAGGCCAGGGTGGCTATGGAAAAGTAAAAGCATGAATCGTAAGATTTAAATGATTAAATATGGTTAATATTTATTTAACAGTAGCGAACAAATATATGTTTTTGTTATTGGTATTTTTAATGGTTTTATGCATTGCATTTAAATATGTTTGACACTGCTACCACTGAGGAGGACCTAAAGCTTGGTTACAAGCATGGTTTTAAAAGTGTGATTAAATATAGAAAAAGATTGGGCCAGACTTCTATCTCCCTATCCACGTAGGTAAATAAAATGAATAAGGAAACCACAGTAGAATACTTGTAAAGTCTATTCATATTTTATTATATCACCCTTAACTAAGTATTTATGTTTGTTTTCAAGCAACAGTGCTACCGCAACAGTGAATCTAGAGGTATTCATCATACACCACATCATACAAGGGTGCACATGTCCAATGATAGTGAAGAGAAGAGTACCCATTCCGGTATGTATGCTTCAGAATTAGAAATATTTACTGTGATTGTAGATATTTATTTCTTGACTTATACTTATATATTGTCTTCTCAAAATTGAAGAGCATGTAGCTCAGGAGGGTGAACTACGAGAGGAACCAAGTGGACAAGAAATTAATGCACCAACTATCATAGCTACACAGACAGGTAAAGAGCAATAGTGTAATGTTAATCAAAATAATGAATTATTTATTTCAATTTTATTTCAACATATCGATATGATCATTTTCGTTGTTGCAATTCACGACCCTAAATAGATTCCTTGACACCCTTCTTAGCGATGTACCAGAAGTATGGTACATGAGTGAATGGAAACACAAACAATAAAAAGACAGGGCACACAAAATACAATGTCCTTGGATGATTATGATACCCCAATTGTCAATTTTATGAATGTAAAAAAACATAAATCAAGAAAAATTAGATGTATAAATTCATGACTTCTATTTAGATGTTTATCGATGTTTATATGTTCATATGCTTCAATGTTTATATCATATTTTTTTATGACTATCCTAGTTATGCATGAATGTCTATATGTTTTATATATAAAGAAAATCATTTGTTGGGTATGGGGAATTGAGAGTGATGTGAGGGGGAGGAGGGGCCATATGATCTTCCACCTTCACGTGGTTGGCCCTGTTCAGTAGAGAATAACCTATTCTTGAAACAAAGAGAAGCTCATTAAGGTATGTGACCACTTAAGTTTTTTCTAGAGTATTTTACATAACTAAATGCATGTTTATTTGYTTATACATTATTTACTTATATAAAGAATTTGTCTTTTATGATTCATGCAGGGCTTGGTGATGGAAATGCAGGCTACCAGACACCTCTAAAGCAACCAAGGACAGAGTGAAAAAACATGGGCAGCATAAACTAGTCTAGGATGGCTATGGAAAATTTGTACTAACATTCAGGAAGCCAATCATGCAATGTGAAGTCTGATTTGATCAAATAGAGATGGAATAGACAAAAATAACCTTCCATGGTTATTAACAGAGCAAAAAAGCAATAATGTAAAAGAGATCATTGAAATAATTAAATTTCCCATGGGTTTTGCTTCAAACATAAATAATATCTTAACGAAGAAAGGTGAATTTGGTGGGGTAAAAACACATGATTGGCATACCTTCATTAAGGTAATAAT
>JZKD02S1470475.1:750516-762562 GCA_000966675.3 Picea glauca | reverse complement strand
CATAATTCCTCTCTGGTCAGTGCGCTGGGAGAGAGTACCTTGCGCTCGCGCGAGAGTACTGCTCGGGAGGGATCGCTTGTGCGCCTTCATGGGTTTTAATGGCTGGACTGGGGTATTTTTCAGATACTTTCCATGTACTGTATTTTTCAGATACTTTCCAAGTTATATATATATATATATATATATATATATATATATATTGTAAATGTATTGAATCTGTATAGAATAGATCTAGCTAAACAACGATACACACATTTGCAGAGAGAATTGGAAAAAGAAGAAGAAGGAGAGAAAGAATGGAAGAATTCTCATTAACCGTTATGAATAATGAATAATTTACACATGATATACTCTATGTAACTCAATGAGTTCGACTTGAGTGAACCAAGTCACCATAGTGATAGTCTATAGTGATCTGGACACACACCAATAGTTATGGTAGTGAACTACCACCTATTCTAGTCTCTCAGGCAGTTACGAGAGTGAACTGCCACCTAGTTGAGTTAACTAGTCAACTAGTCTTAAGTTAACTGACTGAACAGAGAGTAATGAGGAGTTAACTGAGGGAATCAATGCTAATGCACCACTCTGGTGATGATACCAAGTCAAGGTCAAATTATCATGGTGAGGATCCCAATGCAACATCTAAACTCAACTCAACTAGTCAAACTGAAGTGTGAACTGAAAGAGAATATTCTCCAGGTGGAATATTCTATCCTAAAATATAGGAGACTGGATAATGACTAATTATGAATAATAAAAAAATAAAAACCTTAGGAAAAATAAATCCTAGGTGTGTGTGAAGTAACTCCAACACCCCCCTGAACATCACTATGGTGAAAATAAAGATTGGGTCCCGGCAACGAGGCCATGTTAGGTACCCAAGTACAAATGATACACTGAAAATAAAGTGAGTAAAGAGGGAAAACCTCATGGGAAACCCCCCCCTCAAGGTATAATGTATGTAAAAAGAAGAACTATAGTTGCTAGGCAACTGTGTCCTTCACTCCAAGACAACCTCATAGAGAATGAAATTTTTGCTCAGTGAAGGTCTTGGTGAAAATGTATGTCATCTGTTCTGCTGAAGGACAGAACTATAAGTTGATGATCCCCTTGTGTACTAAGTCCCAGATGTAGTGCATGTGGATCTCGATGTGCTTCGTCCAACGCCTCTAAACTGGATCTCTGCAGAACTTCGGAGTGCTCTGTTTGTCACACCAGATGATGATTGGCCTATGAAACTGAATGCCCAACTCAGTGAGAAGATGTTGTAGACACATAGCCTGAATGGTTATGTTAACTACCCCTCCGTACTCTACCTCAGCCAAATATAGAGCCATGACAACTTTCTTCTTGCTTGACCAACAGATAAGCCCAGAACCAAAACTAAGTAAGTAACCAGATGTGGACTTGTGATCAATGCTATCATCAGCCTAGTCAAAATCAGTAAAACCAATGAAATCTAATGTAGATTCTACTGCATAATGAATCCCAAATGTGATGGTGCATTGTACGTATCGAAGGATACACTTTGCAGCTTTCCAATGTAGCTCATGTGGCTCTTGCATGAACCTAGAAACTGTGCCAACTACATATGAGAGGTCTGGTCTGGAGTGTGTGATATACAACAAGCTCCCCACTAGTTGTTTGTATAGTGTTCTATCAACCAGTGGAGTCTCCCCGCCATCCTCAAGTTTGACTCCTAATAGGAAAGGATTCGAAGTAGACTTGCAGTCTGTCATGTGAAATATCTCAATGAGATATCATGCATACTTGGCTTGAGATAGTTTGATGCCTGATGAATCTTGAATGATCTCAAGTCCACAGAAGAAGTGTACCATAACCATGTCCATCATCAAAAACTTGTCATGAAGAATCCTCTTGACTGCAACTATCACTAAATTCGAGCAACCGGTGATCAGAAAATCATCGACATACAGAACTAAAAGTAGAAGTGAATCAACTGTCTTGATCATGTATACATTCAGGTCTGATTTACAATGTACAAAGTTTTGTGACAGCAGGTAGGAGTCCATCTTGGCATACCATTCCTTTGGAGCTTGCTTGAGGCCATAAAGTGACTTCTTTAGTCGTTAGACCAAAGATGAGTCTTGCATAAATCCCTAAGGCTGCTTCGCATAGATCTCCTCAGAGAGATCACCATGAAGAAATGAATTCTTCATTTCCATATGATGGACTTGCCATCCCTTGGCTACCACAATGGAAAGTTCCAATCGTATGGAATCCATCTTCACTACTGGAGCAAAGGTCTCATCATAGTCAATACCATGAAACTTCTGAAAGACTTTGGCGACAAGCCTAGCTTTGTATCTACTAATCTATCCATCCATTGTGCTCTTGGTCCTGTAGACCCATCTGGATCTGACAAGTTTCCTCACAGAAGGAAGGGGAACCAGATCCCAATTCTGGTTCTCGAGGAGGGAGTTGTACTCTTCCTGCATGGTGGATTCCCAAAAGGGATTTCCAACAGACTCGCCATAAGACTATGGATATGAAGATTGAACCAAGAAAAGATGCCTGGAAGGAAATGGTTTAGTGACAGTGAGTGCAATAGGAGGCTCCTCAAAATCATATCGAGTCCTCTTAGTATCGACTCGATCACCTACGAGATCCCCTGCATCTTGAAGAGTAGTCTGTGCCCACTTGGGCCTCTGCTCTGGCTCTACAACTGCATCTGGATGCTCTGACTCTGAATTTGAATCTGAATCATCTGAGTCCTCTGAATCATAACTCTCATATGAACAAGATTCAACATGTTCATTCTCATCATCTTGGACAGGTGGAAGAGTAAATGTGTCTACATGCGACTGTTGAGGTACATGCGAGACACTTTCCTCGAATTGGACACTACACTCAATGCTGAGCCGGTCCAAGGAAATATCAATAAGATGATATCCCTTCACACCATGAGGGTATCCAACAAAAATGCACTTAGTGCTCTGTGGATCAAGTGCCTTCCTCTTTTCAGAGGGAATCCTGGCCCATGCATGTGAACCAAAAATATGAAAGTGGGTCACTTATGGTTTGAGGCCGCTCCAAGCCTCGTAGGGGGTCTTATCTTTGATAGATCTATGGGGAGATCTGTTTTGGATGTATGTTGCACAATTAAGTTCTTCAGCCCATAGTCTTTGTGCTAGTGACTTTTCATGCAACATGCAAGATGCCATCTCCTTTAGAGATTGGTTTTTCCACTCAACAACTCTGTTTTGCTGCAGAGTATAGGGAACTGTGTGCTGCAAATGAATCCCTACCTCATGGAAAAGATTATGGATCTCATTATTTACATACTCTCCCCCGTTATCAGTTTAGAGGACTTTGATCTTATTTCCATACTGTGTCTCAACCAAAAATTTGAAATCTTTGAGGTCTTGAAAGACCTCGTATTTTTTCCTGATAAAGTAGATCCATGTAAAACATGATAAATCGTCAACAAAAATGAGAAAAAACCTCTCTTTTCTGATCGATGGATGTGTAAAAGGAACTATAAGGTCACTATGGATCATATMTAAAGGTGCAGAAGCTTGCTAAGACTTTCCTTTGTCGAATTTCTCTTGAGGGTGTTTTCTGAGAACACATCCCTCACATACTCCCTTGGAGAAATGGATGTCTGGTAGACCATCAAATCATTTGTTCTTGCTAATATGTTGCATGTATCTAAAATTCAAATGTCCAAACATTTTGTGCCATATCCTACTACTTTCATTAGCATGAGTAAGTAGTAAAGCAGAATCAGGTTCAATGAATTCAGAAAATGTATACAATCTAGACTAATGATTTACCGCACCGATAGAAACCCTAGAGTTGGTTTGCATGTCGTATATGTCCATGGAATTTTGTGTGAATAAAACTCTCTTTTCGGTGCCATAATTCATCATCTGATACATGGAGATAAGGTTGACAGAAAGCTTGGGAACATGCAACACATTCTCGAAGCTTCCATTGGTGAGTTCAATCCTTCCTTTGTCGGTGACTTCAATAGAAGATTTGTCTCCAATCAGAATAGGAGGACCTTTTCATGCATCCAAATAAGAATATACTGCTTCTAAGGCAGCCATGTGATGTGATGCTCCTGAATCCACAATCCAAGCATCAGGACAGGAGTTGATTGCAATCAAGGCATGGATAGAATTGCCTTTCTTGGAATTCATATCTTTTGGCTTCTTCTTCTTTGCACCCCTGGGGATGCGATCTCCAAGGTTGTTTTTGTGAAGTATCTGAGACAACATATCTATTTGTTTTTTCATGCATGCATATTCTGAATGGAATTCTTTGTGACAATATGTGCATTTCTCTCCTTTTCTTCCCTTTTCTCCTTTGGATCTGGAGGCATCGATGAAGGGTTTTGTGTACCCTTCCTTCTTTGTATGTGCATGGAGATTTTCTCTTATCTTTATCTTTATATTTCTGATATTTGTGGCTTCCATCATGCACAATGAGTGCATGCACCCTTGGGCCTTTGATTGTACCCATGTTGATGAGCTTGGTTTTCTCTTGTGTCAGGGATTTGATAAAGTCCTCAAAATAAGGCATCTTCCAGGTGGCTCTAGAGGCGAATCTAACAATATGAAATGTAGATATGAATACTAATAATTTAGGACCAATCTTGGAGAGAATGGTGAGAACCATTTGTTTCTCCTCCTTCGATTTATCAACCCTGCAAGCTTTGAGTTGCAACAGTAAATCCTTAAATTTTGTAAAGAAATCTTGGATATTCTTGAAGCTTTTTGGATCCAATGTGATCAGCTCCACCTTATTCATGTGTCCCCTCATCTCATCCTTTTTTCCAAAGATCCCTTCCAAGATGGTCCAAGCTTCATTGGGAGTCTTACAGGAAGATATATGAAAAAGGAGATCGGGAGAAATAAGACTACAAATTGTTCCGAGTGCCTCATCCATGTGATTTAAGTACTTGGATTTTTCTATGGCTGATGTCATTTTTGTATCTGTATTCATGGTTAAACTATAGAACACTCTATGTCGGAGATGTATGTCTATTTTCTCCTTCCATGCAAAATAGTTGTAAGGTGTAAGAATGAATTCTTTTTGGAATTCCATCTTTCCGCTGTCTTCAATATTTTGTACCTACAAAAACATTTGGTGTAGATTTTGCTTAGCAGTCCGTCAGATATGATACCATGTAAATGTGTTGAACCTACACATAATAGATATAGCTAAACAATGATACACACATTTGCAAAGAGAATTGGAAAAAGAAGAAGGAGAGAAAGAATGGAAGAATTCTCATTAACCGTTATGAATAATGAATAATTTACACATGATATACTCTGTATAACTCAATGAGTTTGACTTGAGGTAAACCAAGTCACCATATTGGTGGTCTAGAGTGATCTAGACACACACTAGTAGTTACGGGAGTGAACTACCACCTATTCTAGTCTCTCAGGCAGTTACAGGAGTGAACTACCACCTAGTTTAGTTAACTAGTCAACTAGTCTTCAGGTAATTGACTGAATAGAGAGTAGTGAGGAGTTAACTAAGGGATTCAAGGCTAATGCGCCACTTTGGTGATGATACCAAGGAAAGGTCTAATTAGCATGGTGATGATCCCAATGCAACATATAAACTCAACTCAACTAGACAAACTAAAGTGTGAACTGAAAGAGAATATCCTCTAGGTGGAATATTCTCTCCTAAAATATAGGAGACTGGATAATGACTAATTATGACTAATAAACAAATAAAAACCTTAGGAAAAAGAAATCCTAGGTGTGTGTGAAGTAACTCCAACATATATGTTAATTTATTAATTGGCAATGCATCTTTTACATATTTGGCATATTACAGTTGAAACACCACAAGGCTATGTGGTGAAATGATCATAAATTTTACATCAAACAGTTGGATGAAACTAGGAAATTTTTTGATTGTGGGATAACTGCAGTATTCCAGGTCACTAATGTTTCATCTAGCAGTGACAAACATCCCCGAGAATCTGAAAAATAGATATTATGGGTATTTAAACGATATACTTGAGTGTGACTTTAATTCCTTCAAATCAGTTATGTTCGATGTAAAATGGTATAGGTTACGGATGCATGAACACGATGAGGAAAGAAATTTTATTCAACATGCCAACAAAGTTCCAATGATTAAAACAACAGTGTTTGAAAGAGGACATGATTGCTATGTTTTTCCAAACCAATGTGAACGGGTCTTTTACTCAAATGTTCTAGGTAAGAGGGATTGGTCATTTGTTGTTAGATATGATCCAAGAGGAAGGCCAGTTAAGTATACTCATTTACATGAAGAAGATGATATTGAATATCAAGAAGATGATTTTCCATATCAGATAGAGCTGAAAGATCATGTAGGTTTGACAGACGAAGAAGATGAAGAAGATCATGATCCAGGCATAGGAGACAATATTACAATTCTTGATGATGATGTCGATGAAAATATGCTCGAAAATGACATTGATGATGATGATGATGATATCGTCAATCCTTTCAACACCATTTCTGAACTGAATGATGATACAAATGTGGAGTTTGATGAAGAAGATAAAGATACAGAATAAGGATGATTACATAGATCTTGAGTTGGATTAGGTACATGACTATATATTTTAATTTGTATGAATTATTCTCTTAAAATAATTACTTATAATGTCATGGGTTAATTACATGTTTTTAAGTTTTATGCAATAGTTTTATATCCTATGTTACATGTTGTTTAATTATTATGTGAAACCTGAAAATAGTTGCCAATATACTAAAGTATGTGGTAAATAACAAATATCATTTACGTTCATTAATTTGTGTTTTTGTAGTTTCTATGCATGAATCTTACTAGGATGTTGTTTTCAATTATTTTCTATATTATAGATTAGGTATTGGGGATCAATTGAGAGTGATGTGAGGGGGAGGGGAGGGGCCATATGATCTTCCACCTTCACGTGGTTGGACTTGTTCAGTAGAGGATAAATTATTATTGAAACCAAGAGAAGCTCATTCAGTTTTATACCACCATGATTGTAGATGTTATTAATATTGTTTTCATAGTATTGCATCAATGAAGTTTTGATGAACATGTTTTTCATTCCTATAGAATTTTCGTTGAAACTGTTTGAAAACACAGGAATTTTTCCCATGAGTTATGTGGCAAGAAGAATGTTTATTTCCAAACTCAAATATGACTCACATTTCACCCACTCTAATATATATCTGATCTTGGCCTCATTTCGTTTGAACATTTTGTTGTGATGAAAAATCCATCTTTTTCTGTATGCACTGAAATTTGACACGGATAGACTATTCACATGTCTTAACGATATGGGAGGGATTTTGGACTCAAAATTGACTCACACCCCACTTGTTTCCATCATCAATTCATCATGTAAACCATAAACCCTATTTTTCTTTCAAAGTACACAAATTGGTTGACACAAGTTTTAAGTTTGCATCAACCTTTCTTCATTTTTCTTTCAGGTTCTACATTAATGTATATACAATGTTTGTGTGTCATAGTTGTGATGAAAAATCCCTCTTTTACATTCATTATTTAATCAACACCATACAAATATGCCCTTCCAGTACTAGATGCGGGGACGTGTGTAGTATCAAACGAATTTTAAAAGGAACAACAAATAGACATTGTACTAGGCCAAGACATGGGCAACAATGACCTGTGAATGGGGCCAACGTTGAAAGTTTTTCAAATTGTTTATGTATGCACTGAAATTTCACATGGATAGACTATTCGCATGACTTAACGATATGAGAGGGTTTATGGACTCAAATTTGACTCACACACCCACTTGTTTCCATCATCAATTCATCATGTAAACCATAAACCCTATTTTTCCTTCAAAGTACATAAATTGGTTGACGCAAGTTTTAAGTTTGCATCAACATTTCTTCATTTTTCTTTCAAGTTCTACACTAATGTATATACAATGTATGTGTGTCATAGTTGTGATAAAAAATCCATCTTTTTTTATTATTTCTTAATCAACACCATAAAAATATTCCCTTGCAGTAAAAGATGTGGGGATGTGTGTATTGCTGAACCAAACAGAAATTGTACTAGGACTAGACATGGGAAACAGTGACCTGTGATTTGGGCCAATGTTGAAATTTTTTCAAATTGTTTATGTATGCACTCAAATTTTACATGGATAGACTATTTGCATGCCTTAATAATGATATGGGAGGGTTTCTAGACTCAAATTTGACTCACACACCCACTTTTTTCCATCATCAATTCATCATGTAAACCATAAACCCTATTTTTCTTTCAAAGTACAAAAATTGGTTGACGCAAGTTTTAAGTTTGCATCAACCTTTCTTCATTTTTATTCCAAGTTCTACATTAATGTATATACAGTGTATGCATGTCATAGTTGTGATGAAAAATCCCTATTTTTCATTGATTTCTTAATCAACACCATAAAAATATGCCCTTGCAATACTAGATGTGGGGGCATGTGTATTGACGAACGAATTTTAAAAGGAACAACAAACATAAATTGTATTAAAACTAAACATGGGCAACAATAACCTATGAATGTGGCCAATGTTGAAAGTTTTTCAAAAATTTTCAAACTGGGAGGGTTTTTGGACTCAAATTTGACTCACACACCCACTTGTTCAAATATTAAACTCCATTACTTACTAATGCAATGGAATAAAGTGGAATAATGTGACACTTGCCAATGTAATAAAGTTATATCAATAATAATTGCAAGGTGATGTCTTTGAAGGACAGTTTCATGGCATCAATAATGAGGACAAATGGCCATGTGGAAGGGAACTCTAAATTTAAACCTTCTAGTTATGAGAAGAAATTATGAGAATTTAGCATGTTTTTTATAGGTTAGAATAAATGTTCTAGTAGATAGGTTAATGATTCCTAATTTCACATTTGTATTTGACTCAAGGTACCATCTTGAAAAGTATCAAATTTTAATTTCAATTTGATAAACCAAATATGAAATGAATCCTAATTAAAACCATCAAATGTTGGAATTTGTCATTTAAGTGTAGTGTCATGTAGCTATATTTTAAAACATAGAGAGAGTAGTCTCTATAGAAGTAGAGCAATATGATATTGGATTCTCTTCTAAGATGATGTTCATCTTTTTAACCTTCAAGAAATATTGATATATATGGTGGTGTGAAAAGAAGTAGAATAGGTAGAGGAGAAAATCAAGGATAATTTAGTACCCATCATCAACAGAGACAAAGAAGGTAATTTGTTAGAAAGAGACAAGTAAAGGATATCGTCTCTGTTGGAAATATTGTCATTGATGGCAAAGGAAAGAAGAAGAGTTTTTCAAGTATGGTTGAGTTTTGGATGGGCGCATATGATTGCTGAAGAGGTTCGTCGACAGCCATAGGATCGATGAAGTTGCGAGGGAGATAAGCCATCGGGAATTCCGTAGGCATGTGCATGGTGACATCGAAAATTCTGAAACCCCGATGAGAGGTTTGACTGAGGTCATGGGTTGACGGTCATATGGGGCAAGGCCTATAGCCAGCAGGGCTAGCACGTGGAAAGGGGCGCATCGGAATCGGGGATCGAAACTTTGAAATGTCCAATTCACTTGACAACAAAAACCCCGAAATCGCGATATGCAATTTCGCGATTTAATCGCAACCGTTAAAGAAAGAATGAGATATGGACCATTGATTTACTTCATCGGAGAATCGGGAATCGGAGTTTCATGACTCCCGTGAACAAGTGCATCAGACATCGCGATACGTGATTTCTCGATAAAGCAGATAGCATGTGGGCCACCCCGAAGGATAGGTGGTAGGTCAAAGGCTCGCCGCAGGACCAACATATCGGTAATCGGCAAATCGGTATTCCCGTGAACGAAGGATCGGAGAGGAAACCCCGATGCAAACTCTGAGCTGTCCATCTGGAAGGACGCATGGAAAAGGATTGGGCGTCGTCAACACTTTGTTCATCGGGAAATCAGAGATCCCGGTGACAAGGGATTTGTGAATTGTGAAATCACAATCAGTGAAACCCCGATCAGTGGGGAACAACTGTCAGCACAACAGAGAAGGAGGACAATGACATAGTGGAGAACAGCTGTCAGCGTAATGGAGCATCAGGATTTGGAAGATCTGGAATCCCACGAGTGTATGCATTGAGGGATCACAAACTCTGTAGCCTCGACGGGGTAAGGTAGTGGTCACGGAGTGTGGTCACATTGGCCAGGGCCTAGCCAGGAGGGCTAGCACACAAAGAACACATCGGTCTTTTAATGCCTGAAACCCCGATGGAGGAGTGTATGATGGCGGTCACGTGATAGCAGGTCACATGGACCATTGTGTACACAGAAGGGGCTAAAGCTCGGTAAAGGAGAAAATCGAGAATCGGGATTTATAAGAGAAAAGAATAATGAACACCAAGAATGCCGAAAACCCGAAAGGCACACGTAGGTTTAATTCAAATTTTATGTGGGACCTGATTTCCCTAGAGAAATAAATATGGACCCAGAGAAATAGGGATCAGCGGAGCAGTGAATGTTTTTGACCCATGGTCTTAAGAAGGGGTCAATGCCCATTTTCTGAGTGTGCATCGACAGGCAAAGTAGAGTGGTAAGGATTTTGATTGGTGGCAGGGGTCCTTTTGCAGGACGTGGAGGCCAGTTCCTAACAGAAGAGACATCTACAGGTTGCTGCAATCATTTGTGCAGGCTGTCGGGAAGGTTTGAGGAGGGAGTAACCTCATTGTGGCAGTTGGGTGGCAGATCTACATTGACAGAGAGTTCTTTGTAGTGGGTTGAGTAACTAGGAGAGCGGAGGCATCGTCTCCAGGTTTATTGTCTTGTTTAATGTATGTTTTAGAGGCTTTTGTAGCTGTCTTGCAGTCAGTAGATCTGTGTTTCCTTTAGAGATAATTGCAATTGTTTTCATAGCCACTAGAAAATTCTATATTGATGTGATTTTAGGATACAAGTATTAATAAGATGCCAGAACTTCCTCTTCTAAAAGAAGATGATGGCCAGTTCATATAACACATGTGAATATGGGGTTGAAACTGTCTGATATAGTGTGAAAATAGATGAAACACAGTCAATAGTGAGTCTGAGGGTTAAAGCCTTTAGTGGAAGCATCCTACCAGTAGAAACTGGTGCTATCCTCAGGGGGTTGAAGCTCCCTTCCAGGAAAGGCTGGTAAACGAGAGAAGGTTGCAGCCTTCTGTAGGTGGAATCCTGCGTACTAGTATGAGTCTACACTAGTACATTGTTGTAAAACTTTTTCTTAATAATAATTATTGAAGACAGAGACAACGACAGCGGTGGTTTTCTCCCGATTTGGGTTTCCACCTTAAAATCCTGGTGTTCATGTGTCTTACTCATGTGTTTTGGTTTATTTTGTTATTACCACACTGAATTACTGCTTAATAGGCATCTGATGAATGAAGAAATTCATAATAAGATCTCTGGATGCACTCTTGTTTTATTAATACTATACAATCGCTGGTCTCTACAAAGTAGCCTAAGTTTTTCAGTGAAAGAAAAGAGAAAATCAATTGATTTCTCAAAATACTGATTCACCCCCCCCTCTTAGTATTTCTCAACAATTGGTATCAGAGCTAGGTCCTTCTGAAAAGGCTTAGCCGCTAGAAGTAAGATCAATCAAAATGAGCAATCAAGATGGATTAGCATCTATCAGGCCTCCACTCTTCAATGGAAACAATTTAATCTTCTGGAAAATAAGGATGAGATCTTATCTTCAGTCTCTGGGAGCAGATGTATGGGCTATTGTTGAAGGAGGATATCAATATCCATCTGCAGTACCAATAGATCCAACAGAAAGAAAAAACTACGAAACAAATGCAAAAGTAGTCAATGCTCTGTTAGGAAGTCTAACTAAATCATAATTTGTCAAATTCATGCAGCTGAATAAAGCAAAGGACATATGGGACAAAATCATTTTGAGTTATGAAGGCAATGCAAAGGTAAAAAGTGATAAACTGCAAACTCTCAGAATTCAATATGAGAATCTTAAAATGAATAATGAGGAAAGCATTGCCAATTTCTTTTTAC
>JZKD02S1470475.1:729697-747041 GCA_000966675.3 Picea glauca | reverse complement strand
ATCTTACTCTTCATGCATACACTGATGCAGATTGGGCTGGAAGTGTTGATGATCGCAAAAGCACTAGTGGTGGTGCATTCTACATGGGGCCCCGATTAGTATCTTGGTTCAGCAAGAAACAAAGTTCCATTGCCTTATCTACAGCAGAAGCAGAATATGTGGCTGCAGCATCATGTTGCACTCAACTTCTTTGGATGATGCAAACCCTTCAAGACTTTCAAATCAAATGTTCACCCCCTGTCTCTATTATGTGTGATAATACAAGTGCCATCAGTATCTCAAAGAATCTTGTTATGCATTCCAAGACCAAGCACATTCCCATCAAATATCACTTCTTACGAGAATGGGTGCTTGAGAAAAAGGTGAAATTGGAGTATGTTCCCTCCAAAGAACAAGTTGTTGATATATTTACCAAACCTCTACCCAGGGAAGCGTTCAAATATCTCCGACAAAAAATGGGAGTAGTCTCTGCCATGCAGAGAATCAGGTCTGCTTAAGTACATAAGCCTCAATTGGTTGCAAGGTGCTGATGAGCATGGTCATATGGAAAGGATTTTTATGCAGCATGATCTCAGGGGGAGCATGGTATTGTCCACTCTTTTCCATTGATGTCAAAGGGGGAGGAAAAAGACAGAGGAAGAGTATTGCCATCAATAACAAAGGGGGATATTATTGGAAATATTTTCATTGATGGTAAAGGAAAGAAGAAGAGTTTTTCAAGTATGGTTGAGTTTTGGATGGGCGCGTATAATTGTTGAAGAGGGTCGCCGACAGCCGTAGGATTGCTGAAGCTACGAGGGAGATAAGCCATCAAGAATTTCGTAGGCATGTGCATGGTGACATCGAAAATTATGAAACCCCAATGAGAGGTTTGACCGAGGTCATGGGTTGACGGTCATATGGGGCAAGGCCTATAGCCAGCAGGGCTAGTGCGTGGAAAGGGGTGCATCAGAATTGGGGATCGGGACTTTGAAATGTCCAATTCACTTGACAACGAAAACCCTGAAATCGCGATATGCGATTTCGCGATTTAATCACAGTCGTTAAAGCAAGAATGAGATCTGGACCATTGATTTCCTTCATCGGAGAATCGGGAATTGGAGTTTCATGACTCCCATGAACAAGTGCATCAGACATCACAAAATCGTGATACGCGATTTCTCGATAAAGAAGATAGCGTGTGGGCCACCCCGAAGGACAGGTGGCAGGTCAAAGTCTCGTCGGAGGACCAGCATATCGGGAATTGGAAAATTGGTATTCCCATGAACGAAGGATCAGGGAGGAAACCCCGACGTGAAATCTGAGCCATCCATCTGGAACGACGCATGGCAAAGGATCGGGCGCTGTTGGCACTTTGTTCATCGAGAAATCGGAGATCCCAGTGACAAGGTATTTGTGAATTGTGAAATCACAATCAGTGAAACCCCGATTAGTGGGGAACAACTGTCAGCACAACAGAGAAGGAGGACAGCGGCATAGTGAAGAACAACTGTCAGCGTAACGGAGCGTCGGGATTTGGATGATCGGGAATCCTGCGGGTGTATGCATTGAGGCATCACAAATCCCATAGCCCCGATGGGGTAAGGTAGTGGTCACGGAGTGTGGTCACATTGGCCAGGGCCTAGCCAGAAGGGATAGCACACAAAGAACGCATCAGATTTTTAATGCCTAAAACCCGGATGGAGGAGTGTATGATGGCGGTCATGTGATAGCAGGTCACATGGACCATTGTGTAGCTGGAAGGGGCTAAAGCTCGGGAAAGGAGAAAATTGGGAATCGAGATTTGTAAGAGAAAAGAACAATGAACATCAAGAATGTCGAAAAACCAAAAGGCGTGCGTAGGTTTAATTTAAATTTTATGTGGGACCTGATTTCCCTAGAGCAATAAATATGGACCCAGAGCAATAGGGATCGGTGGAGCGGTGAATGTTTTTGACCCATGGTCTTAAGAAGGGGTCAATGCCCATTTTTTGAGTGCACATCGGCAGGCAAAGTAGAGTGGTAAGGATTTTGATTGGTGGCAGGGGTCCTTTTGCAGGACGTGGAGGCCAGTTCCTGACAGAAGAGACATCTACAGGTTGCTGCAATCATTTGTATAGGCTGCCGGGAAGGTTTGAGGAGGGAGGAACCTCATTGTGGCAGTTGGGTGGCATATCTACATTGACAGAGAGTTCTCTGCAGTGGGTTGAGCAACTAGGAGAGTGGAGGCATCGTCTCCAGGTTTATTGTCTTGTTTAATGTATGTTTTAGAGGCTTTTGCAGCTGTCTTGCAGTCAGTAGATCTGTGTTTCCTTTAGAGATAATTGCAGTTGTTGTCATAGCCACTAGAAAATTCTGTATTGATGTGATTTCGGGATACAAGTATTAATAAGATGCCAGAACTGTCTCTTCTAAAAGAAGATGATGGCCAGTGCATAGAACACATGTGAATATGGGGTTGAAACTGTCTGATCCAGTGTGAAAATAGATGAAACACGGTCAGCAGTGAGTCTGAGGGTTAAAGCCTTCAGTGGAATCAGCCTACCAGTAGAAACTGGTGCTATCCTCAGGGGGTTGAAGCTCCCTTCATGGAAAGGTTGGTAAACGAGAGAAGGTTGCAACCTTCTGCAGGTAGAATCCTGCGTACTAGTATGAGTCTGCACTAGTACATTGTTGTAAAATATTTTGTTAATAATTATTATTGAAGACAGAGACAACGACAGTGGTGGTTTTCTCCCGATTTGGGTTTCCACCTTAAAATCTTGGTGTTCATGTGTCTTACTCATGTGTGTTGATTTATTTTGTTATTATTGCACTGAATTACTACTTAATAGGCATCTGATGAATGAAGAAATTCATAATAATATCTCTGGATGCACTCTTGTTTTCTTAATACTATATAATAGCTGGTCTCTACAAACTAGCCTAAGGTTTTCAGTGAAAGAAAAGAGAAAATCAATTGATTGCTCAAAATACTGATTCACCCCCCCCTCTCAGTATTTCTCAACAATCTCAAGAGCGATGAATGTAAATATTCTTGCGAAATATTAGCTATACTATCGACGAAAAAAGTTCATCGATAGTATGGATAATTCATCGCAAGAATATTTACATGGGCTAAAAAAATGAAATGGATGATGTGGTTCCAAGTATAGCTAATTCGTCCCAAGTATCTTCAGATGTACAAATGGGATAAACAAAATAAATGGATGTGGTGGTTCCATCTAAAAGAATATTGGTATGATATTGTGTATTAATCTACCTCCAAAATTACCCAATTTAAAGCTCTATATGGTTATGAACACCCATCACCCAAGAATTGGGTCATTAAAAATGAAATTATAAGCTATTATTAATCTCTTTTAAAAGAAAATTGACTACCATAGGTTAACTCTCTTTCTTTCTTGTGGAGAAATACATTGTTAAAATAAGCTACCTTAATGCAATCAGTGTTGCAATAAGGTCTAAATATGCATGAGCTGATATTATTTTAGCCTCATGAATGAGAAATATACCTAGAATGATCAATAAATGTCATCATCATCTTATGACATGTGAATGGGGCCAGCGTTGAAATTTTTCAAACTATTTGTGTATGCAATGAAATTTCACATGGATAGACTATTTTGGTGCCTTGACGATATGGGAGGGTTTATGGACTCAAATTTGACTCACACACCCACTTGTTTCCATCATCAATTCATCATGTAAACCATAAACCCTATTTTTCTTTCAAAGTACACAAGTTGGTTGACCCAAGTTTTAAGTTTGCGTCATCCTTTCTTCATTTTTCTTTCAAGTTCTACATTAATGTATGTACAATGTATGTGTGTCATAGTTGTGATGAAAATTTTGTCTTTTTTGTTGATTTCTTAATCAACACCATAAAAATATTCCCTTACAGTACTATATGTGGGGACATGTGTACTGTTGAACTGAACAAAAATTGTACTAGGACTAGACATGGGCAACAGTGACCTGCGAATGGGGCCAACGTTGAAATGTTTTCAAACTATTTATGTATGCACTGAAATTTGACATGGATAGACTATTTGCATGCCTTAACGATATGGGAGGGTTTCTAGACACAAATTTGATTCACACACCGACTTTCTTCCATCATCAATTCATCATGTAAACCATAAACCCTATCTTTCTTTCAAAGTACAAATTGGTTGACACAAGTTTTAATTTTGCATCAACCTTTCTTCATTTTTCTTTCAGGTTCTACATTAATGTATATACAATGTATGTGTGTGATAGTTATGATGAAAAATACCTCTTTTTCATTGATTTCTTAATCAACACCATAAACATATTCCCTTTCAATACTAGATGCAGGGACATGTGTACTGTTGAACGAATTTTAAAAGGAACAAGGAACATAAGTTGTACTAGGACTAGACATGGGCAATAGTGACCTGTGAATGGGGCCAATGTTGAAATATTTTCAAACTTTTTCTGTATGCACTAAAATTTGACATGGATAGACTATTTGCATGCCTTTACGATATGGGAGGGTTTCTGGAATCAAATTTGACTTACACACCCACTTTTTTCCATCATCAATTCATCATGTAAACCATAAACCCTATTTTTCTTTCAAAGTACACAAATTGGTTGATGCAAGTTTTAATTCCACATCAACCTTTCTTCATTTTTCTTTCAAGTTATACATTAATGTATATACAATGTATATGTGTCATAGTTGTGATGAAAAATCCCTCTTTTTTTTTTATTTCTTAATTAACACCATAAAAATATTCCCTTGCAGTACTAGATGTGGGGACGTGTGTACTGTCGAACCAAACAGAAATTGTACTAGGACTAGACATGGGCAACAATGACCTATGAATGGGACCAATGTTGAAGTTTTTTCAAATTGTTTCTATATGCACTAAAATTTGACATGGATAGACTATTTGCATGCCTTAACAATATGGGAGGGTTTCTGGACTCAAATTTGACTCACACACCCACTTTTTTTTCCATCATCAATTCATCATGTAAACCATAACCTTATTTTTCTTTCAAAGTACACAAATTGGTTGACGCAAGTTTTAAGTTTGCATCAGCCTTTCTTCATTTTTCTTCCATGTTCTACATTACTGTATATACAATGTATGTGTGTCATAGTTGTGATGAAAAATCCCTCTTTTTCGTTGATTTCTTAATCAACACCATAAAAATATTCCCTTGCAGTACTAGATGTGGGGACATGTGTACTGTCAAACGGATTTTAAAAGGAACAACGAAAATAAATTGTACTAGGACTATACATGGGCAGTAGTGACTTGGGAATGTGGCCAAGGTTGAAATGTTTTCAAATTGTTTCTGTATACACTGAAATTTGACATGGATAGACTATTCTCATGCCTTAACGATATGGGAGGGTTTCTAGACTCAAATTTGACTCACACACCCACTTTTTTCCATCATCAATTGATCATGTAAACCATAAACCCTATTTTTCTTTCACATTACACAAATTGGTTGATGCAAGTTTTAAGTTTGCATCAACCTTTCTTCATTTTTCTTTCAGTTTCTACACTAATGTATATACAATGTATGTGTGTCATAGTCATGATGAAAAATCCCTCTATTTCGTTTATTTCTTAATCAACATCATAAAAATATTCCCTTGCAGTACTAGATGCGGGGACATGTGTAATGTTGAACTGAACATAAATTGTACTAGGAATAGACATCTGCAACAGTGACTTGTGAATGGGGCCAACATAGAAATATTTTCAAATTGTTTCTATATGCATTGAAATTTGACATGGATAGACTATTCGCATGCCTTAACAATATGGGAGGGTTTATGGACTCAAATTTGACTCACACACCCACTTGTTTCCATCATCAATTCATCATGTAAACCATAAACCTTATTTTTCTTTCAAAGTACACAAATTGGTTGACACAAGTTTTAAGTTTGCATCAACCTTTCTTCATTTTTTTCTTTCAGGTTCTACATTAATGTATATACAATGTGTGTCATATTTTTGATGAAAAATCCCTCTTTTTCATTGATTTCTTAATCAACACCATAAAATATTCCCTTGCAATACTAGATGCAGGGACGTGTGTACTGTCGAATTGAACAAAAATTGTACTAGGACTAGACATGGGCAACAATGACCTGTGAATAGGGCCAACATTAAAAAAATTTCAAACTGCTTTTGTATGCACTGGAATTTGACATGGATAGACTATTCACATGCCTTAACTATATGGGAGGGTTTCTTGACTCAAATTTGAATCACACACCCACTTTTTCCATCATCAATTCATCATGTAAACCATAAACCTTATTTTTCTTTCAAACTACACAAATTAGTTGACACAAATTTTAATTTTTCATCAACCTTTCTTAATTTGTCTTTCAGGTTCTACATTAATGTATATACAATGTATGTGTGTCATAGTTGTGATGAAAAATCCCTCTTTTTTGTTGATTGCTTAATAGACACCATAAAAATTTTCCCTTGCATTACTAGATGCGGGGACGTGTGTATTGTCGAACCTTATAGAAATTGTACTAGGACTAGACATGGGCAACACTGACTTGTGAATGGGGCCAATGTTGAAATTTTTTCAAATTGTTTATGTATGCACTGAAATTTTACATGGATAGACTATTCACATGCCTTAACAATATGGGAGGGTTTTCTGGACTCCAATTTGACTCAAACACCCACTTTTTTCCATCATCAATTAATCATGTAAACCATAAACCCTATTTGTCTTTCAAAGTACACAAATTTGTTACACAAGTTTTAATTTTTCATCATCTTTTCTTCATTTTTCTTTCAGGTTCTACATTAATGTATATACAATGTATGTGTGTCATAGTTGTGATGAAAAATACCTCTTTTTCGTTGATTTCTTAGTCAACACCATAAAAATATTCCCTTGCAGTACTAGATGCGGGGACGTGTGTACTGTCGAATGAATTTAAAAGGAACAACGAACATAATTTGTATTAGGACTAGACATGGGCAATAGTGACCTGTGAATGGGGCCAATGTTGAATTTTTTTCAAATCATTTTTGTATGCATTGAAATTTGACATGGATAGACTATTTGCATGCCTTAATGACATGGGAGGGTTTATGGACTCAAATTTGACTCACACACCCACTTTTTCAAAGATTAAACTCCATTATCTCATATTGAAGCACTTACTAATGCAATGTAATAAAGTGGAATAATGTGACATTTGTCAATTTAATAAAGTTCTATGAAGAAGGACTGCAGTGTGATGTCTCTGAAGGACAGTTTCATGGCATCAATAATGAGGACAAATGGCCATGTGGAAGGGAACTCTAAATGTAAACCTTCTAGTTATGGGAAGAAATTGTGCGAATTTAGTATATTTGTTATAGATTAGAATACGTGTTCTAGTAGATATGTTAATGATTCCTAATTTCATATTTGTATTTGACTCAAGGTACTAGCTTGCAAAGTATCAAATTTTAATTTCAAGTTGATAAACCAATTATGAAATGAATCCTAATTAAAACCATCAAGTGTTGGAATTTGTCATTTAAGTGTAGTGTCATGTAGCTATCTTTTAAAACATAGAGAGAGTAGTCTCTACATAAGTAGAGCAATATGATATTGGATTCTATTCTAAGCGGATGTTGATCTTTTTAACCTTCAAGAAATATTGATATATATGGTGGTGTGAAACTAAGTAGAATAGGTACAAAAGAAAATCAAGGATAATTTAGTACCCATCACCTATGAAAACTTTTTCGTCAGTAAGAGAGACAATTAAGGTAATTTGTCAACAAGAGACAAGGAAAGGATATCATCACAAGAGGGACAAGTGTAAAGATTCGTGCGTCGAATTAGCTATACTATCGACGAAAAAGTATTGTCGATAGTATAGCTAATTCATTGCAAGAATATTTACATGGGATAAACAAAGGAAATGGATGAGGTGGTTCCAAGTATAGCTAATTCGTCGCAAGTATCTTCAAATGTACACATGGGATAAACAAAGGAAATGGATGTGGTGGTTCCATCTAATGAAATATTGGTATGATATTATGTATTACTCTACCTACAAAATTATCCAATTTAAATCACTATATGGTTATGAACCCCTGTCACCGAATAATTGGTTCATAAAAAATGCAAGTATAAACTATTATTAATCTCTTTTAAAAGAAATTTGACTACCATAGGTTAACTCTCTCTCTTTCTTGTGGAGAAATACATAGTTAAAATAATCTACCTTAATGCAATCATTGTTGCAATAAGGTCTAAATATGCATGAGTTGATATGCTTTTGGCCTCATGAATGAGAAATATACCTGGAATGATCAATAAATGTCATCATCATCGTAAATGTCATCATTGTTACATTGGACTAGACATGGTAAATAGTGACCTTTGAATGGGGCTTAGAGGTCATGAACGTGTCTTTGAATGGTGTTACATGGTTTTCAAGGAGTGTAGGGTTTATACAGTGCAATGTAGTGCAGTCTATAAGAACAATCTCTATGCCAAACCTCAAAATGGATAGTACCATATCTTGTTCATAAGATAAATATTCTTTGTATGTTTCCTTTTTGGTGGCTCAAGCCCTCACACATGATGCATGACAATGAAATGTAACAATTTGACTATTGAATGATAGTGTTATGTAACATGCAAATTCTGAACTAACTTAGCTTGCAAATGAACTTTGACAAGCCCTTATGGCCCAAGCATCATTTCATTGGTAGGATATTGATAGCTTTCAAGAATCATATCTCTAAAAGGAATGTTTCCTTGGTAGGATATTGGTATATTTCAATATTATTATCTCTTATATCTTAGTGCATAATGATCGTCGAGGACAATTTGAAAAAAAACAAGAAAATGAAGATTTTTAAAAGGTAAAATCCGACATAAAGTCCAATTTTTTGGGTGTCATTAGAGGATGCCTTTGGATTTTAGGTTCAAACATAGTTGTGTTAGAACAATTATTCCTTATGTAGGGATTATGTGGTGCAATGGAGTGTAGCCTATCAAAACAATCACTATGCCAAACCTCAAACTAGATAGTATAACCATATCTTGTTCATAAGACAAAGATTCTTTGTATGTTGTCTAGTATGTGATGTCTCAAGCCCTGACACATGATTCATGAGCACCAAAGATAAATGATATAACATAAGGTTACCCTCTATGGTACCACCTACTATGCCCCATGTCAATTAATTCAAATGGTTTTTCTTTTATTTGAACTTTGCACTACAAAATATCTCCAGTGATACATTATACAGTTTTCTCCCTGTACTTGTTGGGCTCTCAAAATTAATTGATTCATTCATAAGAAAAAAAAATCATAGAAATCTACATGGAAATAGTTTTTATTTTATTTGAACGGGTGCATTATAGACAATTTTCTCCCTCTATTTTTTTCATCGTTGAAATTTATATAATCCATTCTTTAAGTACACGGGTCCCCAATATTTAAAGTTTCAACTTCTACTTCTTCCAACCTAGAAAGTGTTTTGCAAGCAAATAAATTAATTTCATTTTTAACTTTCAAAATACTAGAAATTTTAAAAAGAATTAGACATGTAAAATTAAAATTAAAATTATATGTGGGTGTGTAATTATTTTTCCATGGTTTATGACTTTATGTGGGTAACTTATAAGGACAAAGACATAAAACAAAGAAAAACATTAAACATTTGTATGTATATATATGCATATAAGAGTTTGTTTATAAAAGTATCCTTATAAGGAGAAAATGATGGGTAGGTAGTTACATAACTTGTAAAATTTATGGGTTGAAAATTTACTCCAAGTTAGTTGACACATTCCTCTCCAAAACCACATGCAAAAACTTTTCAATATAGGAAAAAATGTTCAAATTGAACCCAAAATTTTAACACTGCTAGGAACCAAGACACAATTATATGAATGATAGGTGGTGGATATAACTCCTATTTAAACCTTCCTCATATACCCAAAGTTTGGTGTATGACTATGTCTACACATGGTGTTTAAAGTTGTCTAACACAAGACCTCCCTTTGTTAACACTCTACACAAGCAAACTGAGAACCAATATTCCTTACCTTCATACATAGAACATACACGTACCTTATAATCCACCTTAATAGTTACATAACATTAATGTAAAACATCCTTAAAACTAGAAATTGTACATGTTCAAATAGTTTTCCACTAACACTCTTATAAACCAAACCCTTATGTAATTGTTAACATATAACCCCTAACATTTATAACCCTCTTAAGCTTATAAACCTTAATATAACCTCCCTATAACCTACCATCTATAATCTCAATAACCCCTATCCCATCAACAACTAATAGAACCCTTGGTATCTATAAAGAAATCTAATCTCTAATCCTTACACCTTTTATTGCATCTAACTAAAATAGCACTGGATTCCTATAACCTTTGATCCATAACCCTATAACCCATATCATTCCTAACCCATATGACTCCTAGCACAGATAACCACTTCCATAGTACATTATAACCCATAATATAAGGAATAAACACTACAATTCCTAATCCCTAAAACTTATAACACCTATAAAAGTTAATCCATAAACATTATAACCCACAACCCACACCCCCAAACACTTATCATTCTTAATATAACATTTAACTCTTATATCCTAATCCTTAAACCCTACGACTCTTAACCCATATAACCCTTATTATTAATAAACCCTAAAATCTATAACCCTCAAACTTTAAAAACTCTACACCTAACATATAGGATGCCTAAATCGTATAACCCCTTACCCCAACACTTGTAAACCCTAACAAATATAACCCCACAACCCCATAATGAGTGTAACATCATCCCAACAACCTATCACCCTTAACCCTCATAATGTGAAATATGGAAAAAAGGAATAATGTCCAAGAATATGTCATTAAATCTAATGCAGTCTAAGATACAACATAATTAAATGCCTCAAATATTGAAATGACACTCACGATAATACCTGACTTGTACCTCATGGAGAAAGGCCTAGTGCCTCTCAAAAGCCAGATGGTGTGGTGGATGCCATCTGAACTTCTAACCTATGTGGTGGTCAGAAGGGTCTCCATAATAATTCCTCTATGTCTTCAGCCCCTTATTCCCATTGAATGAGGGACAACCCCTGCTTGGGTCAATACACCCTAAAATCCTAAGAGACAAGGATATTGGGGGATTAAGTGATGGAAAGTGGTAAGTATGGACTAGAATGGTACAATGGCTCTTCAAGGGAGTTCCTAATGGCATATGTATCCCATTTGGTGGCTAAATATGCCCTCTAAAGACATGTGTAATGGTTCAAGACCTATGTTTGTACTATAAGCCCTAGAATCTTGATTTAGGTCATATGGCCCTTCCTTTCCCTACTTAACTATGGTTAAGACCCCAATATCCTTCCCTAGTATGTAAAACCTCCTATAGATTCCCATATCTCATTCTAAGATCAAATATCCTTTTTAGAGGACCTATGTTGTTTTTTGAGGACATGTTCAAAGATCAAATCCTTAAAACATTTATATAAAACTTGAGGCCCATCATTTCCTCTTCTTACCATGGTCAAGTCCCAGATACCCATCCTTGGTGCACAAAATCTCTTAGAAACACTCATATGAAGCCAAGTATCCCCTCTAAAGTTCCTCTGTAGTAGCTCAACGAATTGTTTCATGGATCATGAACCTTTAAAACTTCATTTAGGTCATAAGACCCTTTAGTTTATCTCATGATGACCAGAGTTAAGGTCTGGAGACCCATCCATTGTGTCTAAATATTTCTAATGGTTCCCATACCTCATTTAGAGGCCAAATATTATGATCCCTATAAGACTAATTTGGATCATATGGCCTTTAATTACTAGGAATCAAGACTATTAGTGATGTATTCATGGATGGCTAGATGACGTTGATGCTCTATTTGTCATGGTGATTGCTTTCCTTTAATACTAGTAGCGACTTGGTTGTGGATTCCTTATGATCATTGGATGGTTGATTATACACCATGCATGTTTATGTATGACTCCTTGATGGAACACCCTAGCAATTTTTGTCTAAGATAATATTGTATTGGCATCTTTGTTTGCTTGGAATTCTCCCCTTGATATCACTTGATTTCACATTCATTTAGGTTGGTATGGTCTAGCATGGTGTGATGTTCATGAGGGTGAATTCCCTTTCTCATGTTGAGGATTCATACACATATTTATATGGTTTTTTATGACATATATTACACCCTCATGTCGAGTTTTTCCCTCTTCTACATATTTTTATGCCCTATTACTTGGTGGAGGAGTCTTCCATGTAGCTATTCCCTAGCCTAATTGTGGGATGATTTCACACTTGTTTAGGTTTTATTTGGATATTACACATCATCCCATGTGGAGCGCTCACCCTCCTTGCATACATATTGTTAATGGATGGTATTATTTATTGATTGATGAGGGGCCACCCCTTTCTTTATAGATTTAGTTGATCATTGAAGGCATTTCACATGTGTTCTTCATATATTTGATGCCTTATTTCATGGATCCACTTGTCTTAATATATATAATATATAAATATAATAAAAAATTAAACAAAAAAAAATGAATATATATATATATATATAATATAATATATAATATATAAAAAAATAAAACAAAAAAATAAACAAAACAAAACAACTATAACAAAATAACACTAAATCTAAATATAATATTGCACTCGCGCACTCCCAAAAAAATAACACTAAAACAAAATCTGATCATATTGCACTCGCACATGCCCATTCATGAGACAATATAGTAGAGCGTTGATTAGAATCCATAGAAACGAATACCCTACTCGAATACAGTGATCGAATACACTACACGTCGAAGAAGGAATAAACGATGGATAAGGAAGATGGAGTAGGGAATACATTGATCAAATACACATCAAAGAAGGAAGCTGGATACAGAGAGCTAGGGCACCTAGGACACACTGGGAGAAGGAAGTTGGAGATAGAGAACTAGGGCATGCAGGACCGACCATGAGAGAGATCTCGAGGGTAGGGTTAGGAAGAAGGCATAGCTCGCGAAGGGAACTGGGAGAGAGAGCTTGAGGCCAAAAATGGTGAGTTGTTGAATTTACTTAGGCTTTACACTGGAGTTGATGGATCAACCCACCCGACCGAAACTTTCAGAATGTAGCTTGCTTATCTGTGCAAACATGAGAAAAAAAATCTAAAAATACATCATATTCCAAAGAATGTTCTTGATTACCTAGTCAATCTCCAGCTTGCTAATGTTTGGGTTTTGGGTGTGAGCTCTTAATTACCACATTTTGATTCATATGTACACACTATCAATAATTTATTCATTCATATAGCTTGCATTATAGACTTGTTATAAAGTAGGAACCCTAAGGGAATGGATTATTATTTACTAATCAACTCTCAACCTATCAATTGTGGATATGAGATTTACTACTATATTTTGATTCATATGTTGTATTTATCACATCGAATAAATTTAAATGGGAAACCATAATAACACATGACAAGTATGAAATTTTAGGAAATATGTTGTTTTAAATAAATACTGATCAATTTTATAGTCAACGTTTTCATACTTTAGTGAGGTGACAACCCAAGAGATTAAAATCCAGCTAAGATCCCAACCACCATTAACAGAATGTCAGAAACTCAAATTTCTACATAGATAGATGAAAATGAACCACCCATACAGAAAATAACAAACCCATCAAGCCCCCTCCCTTGCAGGGCCAGAAGTAAATTCAGTTAAACCACCAAAATCCATAAACCCACTCAAAATACTAACCGTGCTACCACCTTAATTTTAAACAAAATAGTTAGACATGCACCAATGTACTTCACTTATGTTGTTTGACAGCCACACAGGTGGTGAAAGCTAGAATCCAATGGAAGACAACAGTGAGAAGAGCATAGAATGCTTCCAGAGATCTAGCCCTCAGCTTACTCAAGAGAGACATTATTCTCTTTGGCGTCAAATTCTTCATCTTTCTCTTGGCTCTCTCATAAGACTTCTTTTTTTTATCTATCTCGGTCTCCTTAGAGAAGGTGAACTCCTTGAATATATATGCCTGAAAGAATATATGCTCTCTTTATATGTTCTTATGGGCTTCTTATTCACTAGTTCACCTATCCTAGCACTTTACATTGTTGACATCATCATGTTGGCATGGCAATATCAATATGCCACATGACATTTGACCCTTGAGCCCAATGGTGTTGAAGTGGAGAAAATCAGTTTCCAATATGGGCTCTAATCACATTGTAAGGTGTGCAAAGGATATCTTATAGATCCTAAAAATAAGTCCTTGATTTTACTTGCACTCTATGGGCCTATAATATTATAGAACCTAATCTAATATAGCAATAATTCTATGATATGAGTCATGCGACATAAGGAAAATAAGTGTTGAAAACTACCTATCATAATTCTTTGCATTAGTAGCCTTAAAGGGATTCCATGTGCATAGGTTAGATAAGAATTTGTTGGTTGGTGCATTGGAGAATGGTTACATGGATATTTGTAAGACTTAGAGAATGTCAGGTGACCATGTAGTCACATTAATGTGCCTACTTAGTTTTTCAGCACATTATATAATATAAACTAAGTATTTGTTGAAGAGAGTTAGTGATTCTATAATTTATCTTGGGTATTTGATATTGAGATCAACGACTTAAATGGTGGATATTCACTCCTAATATCTGTTGGAAAATTTGTCAAAAAACTTGAAATTTGTTACCAAAAACTGCCAAAAACCTTGAGATTTGTTACCAAAAATTTATAGCATGTAGGTCTAGGAGCCTTCCTTGAGATTGAGCTTATAGTGGATGTTCAACAATTTATATTGGGTCTTAAATTAGTGAATATATGTTTTGGATGAGAGTCGTAATTTTCGAGGCGTGAGATGGGATGGGTAATGGATAGTCTATGAGTAGGGAGCATAGATGGGTTCAATAAGGTATATTTCTTGTATAGTAAGGTCACCATGTTTACACCTCTTATGTCTTGGCAAGGTTAAGAATTTCTAGAGAACATAAAAATTTGAAATCCTTATGTGACATTCCTCTTACAAAACAAGGATTCGTATCACTTTTTATTTATTACATTGTTCTTTTCAATGTTGTATATGTGTACTAAGTGAACTGTGACATTTTCATGGTATTTTTAAAATTTGGGTCATTTTTCTTCCATTTATCTGGATAATTAGATCATACTTTTTGTCATCATCAGTGCACACATAGTAATCTATCAAGAAATTATTTATTTGCTTAAAACTTCTTTCTCCTTCCCATAGCTAGTTTTCATCGAAGTTAAAATTCTTGCATTTCATTTTCCTCTTGCATGGTTTACAGAGTTGATTCGAAATGCCATCGGTTTCATGACCACTCCTTTGAGTAATAATAGCCTAAAATGAAGCGTTAATTAAAATTTATCTAGCAACTTTTCTAGGGCTCTTCAAACCCATCTTAGCTTAGGTGTAGATATTTGGAATAGGATTGTGAGAATAACTTTCTAAAGATACTAAAAAAACATAAATCTTTGAGTTAGGGAGTGAAATCCGGTTGTTATATCATTGACTTTGGGAATCCCTTCTAACACAAGGTTCAAACACAAGGTCGCATTGGGGCCAATAGAGTAATCAACCCTACTTTGTTGTTCTTGGTGTCAACTGTCGACTGTCCCCCCTCTGCTTTGGTATAGTAGGTGGTACCATAGAGGCCATAATATTTTATACTTCCTACACAAGGTGACAATAAAGGGAAGGTGGTGTTGTACTTGGGATCGATGTTGGATAGACTCACTACTCCTTGGAGGGTTTCCCACTGCTCGGTGAGGTAACTTGCACCAAAAAATTATTTGTTTAAGCAGGTTGTCAACCTAACTTTCTCACCCACCAAAACTCATCCCCTTCACACACAGATCCTGCGATGTTGGATTCCATCACCAACTAGCGCTTATTTGTGAGAAGTTTTGTTTTCATGCTTGACTCCTATATTAATTAACATGTGTTGGTTTTCTCCTTATTTGGCCTTAGGATTGAGTTTGTGTCTAATGGAATTAGTTCTGTGGTAATTCCTCATTTGATCAATACAAAATATGGATACCATTAAAATAAAAGGTAATAAAGAGGTAACAAATAGCTCATACCTAACTTACGTCTTATAATTATCTATCATTATTCTTTACACTTAGTGAAACAAACACCAAATAGAATGGTTTACACAAGGTCATGACCGACAAAGCTCCATATAATGAAAATGAGCAATGTGATTGGAGAATTCAAAATATTATCATAAACCCACATCTCACATATTTGTACATGCACCATAGATTCACAATCTTTTATGAAGAGGTTCGGGAGAAATGCATCCATGCAAAATTGTCCACATCGGAATTTTCCATGTCCTTGATGGAAATATATAAAATTCCCTTGAAGATATTTTAGTCCTTGTCCTTCTTGAAAAGGATGATCCCATTATGGAAGTGGTTAAAGAATGATTGTATCCCCCCTCTATCTGGGAAATGCTACTTCTTATATTATCCTTCCCCTACAATAGGGAGTGGTGTGTCCCTTTTCTCGAAAATAAGTGAGGTTCCTCTTCTTTTTCTTTGGCATCCTACATGGTTACTTCCCAAAGTAATTCCTTCTATGGGGTTTTACGTCTATATGATGGGGCCATTCAATTTAACATTATTTACATGGTAGGTTAAGTTACTTCTCATGATCCCTTTCCCCATATCCACCATTCGATATTCCTTCAAGGTGTTGAGATAGACTTCTCGCAAGGCCTTGATATATTGTGAGGTCCTCATATTCAACTCACTAAACCTCCCTCTTAGCTTGAAACTCACATATGTTCCAAGAAAGAGGGAAGCCCCTCCTCTTAGATCAATAGTTTTTTCCCTTTATTTGACCCTCTCCCAGCCTCTTCAACATATCCCCCTTTTGATGAAACATATATTGTTATCACTGAAATTTCGTCTGCACATGGCGACAAGAACTCAGCATCGTCAAACAGTAATGAAGTCATTCATGGAACTGAATTAATTTCACAGCATTCCAAAAAGGTCAAAAACTATATAAAGTAAACAAAAAATGAAGGCTGCTTTACAGAATATTGGTGCGCGCGCACATGCACGGAACATGAACGTACCATGTGCGCATACGCGCACGATGCGCGATTGTGGGTGCAAAAACCCGCGCACTTGCTAAACGACACATTTATTGAATTGGTCGGCCTCCCAACCACTTATGGATCAGCTCCCAAGCTGATTTGACCCTCAAATCTGAGCTGAATCCGCATGGTAGGCTGGTCAAAGACCTAATGAAGC
>JZKD02S1470475.1:690688-714593 GCA_000966675.3 Picea glauca | reverse complement strand
TTTATCCATATGCTCATAGTTTTAGTTTGTTTTAATTTAATTCTTGCTTATATTTTTGTTTTGTTTTCTCTAACTCTTTCCTCTACAGCTGTCATGCTCAGCAAGACCCAACTGGGCATGTAAGCACCCTTGATTTTCTCACCAAGTCGACGAAAAGGGTGCAAACATATATCTTTCCTTATTTCTCTCAAGTGGTTTATCCACTCACTATCCATGGCCCAATTGAACCTTGGGTCTCCCCATCAACCATCACATTATCTCTTAGATCCATGATTCTTGGTACATCTATGATGGTTCCTCAAAATTTACCTTGAACTTTTATCCTTGATATATTATAAACAAGCAAAGTAAATGTGTAGCAACAACAATTGTCCCCTTACAATAAAAAATTTCCAAACCTTAGCCAAGGAATGTTAATGTCCTACTCTAAAACATTCATCTCCATATGTAAACCAAGTATTCATTTCAACCTATGCATAATCTAAAAACCAAGCAATCATGTCAAACTCTACACAACCCATAAACCAAGCATTCATGTAAACCTCTACACAACCCAAAAACCAAGCATACATCCAACATCCTCCCAACCTATTCGACATGAATACATGCAACCTCAAAAATCTAACATTTAGAGAAACTAGAATCCAATCATGAACATGTTAAACATTCCACCCTCTTGCATCCATGGTATATGACTACGTACTCATCCAAGTATGGGAGGAAAAGGTGGGATACCACCCTTTGACAATAACACCCCCCCTATGTTGCGTACTCAAACCAAAACTTGAGCTTAAATGGAGGAAGTAGGGATAAAGACCTCCATGCATCATATAGACCTTCCTACACAAAAACGTTTAGAAAATCCTTTCCCCTCAAATTGTAGAAATGTGGATTCCCCCAAAACTACTTGAATTACCTAAATTCAATGGTTCTCTGGCAAAGGAATACCTTGAGTGTCACTTAGAATCTTTTACTACTACATGTGTCAAGTTTCATCATTATAACAACAATATCACTATAAATTATTTTCCTCAATACTTGATAGGTGATTCCATTCAATGGTTCCATCATCTCCCTAAAGAGTCAATTTATAACCCTTACATGTTAGTGAATTAGGTCATCCAATAATTTAACATCACTCAACCAAGTGAATCTTTTATCCTTAACCTTGTTAACCTCAAACAAGAAGACAAGGAATCTAAAAAAACTTTCATTCATTGATGGTGTAAGGTTTTGCATGACTCTATGGAAAATTTACCTGAAGACACCCTATATCACCTCTTTATCAATGCCTCGAACCGAGACAACACGATCACAAATTATATCAGAGATCCCCCTTCAACTGAAGATTCCATTGACAACCTCCATCAAATAGAAAATTCCTAACTTAAGTATGTTGTGGGAGATAACATAGTTAAAAAACCAAATCTGTGAGTCTCCAATAGAAATGCAATACGAGACATGGTGACATAAATGACCCTACCCATAATTGAAATTAGAATTATCTTTTAAATTAGAGAAAAGGAAAAACATCATGCATCAACCTCAAAAATTGGCATGAGTGTAAATAACACAAGCGCAACTCTCATAATACAAAAGATTGTTGAAAACTTAAACACTTGATGCAAACAAAGGCCAAACTAATAGATCTCCTAACCTTAAGATTGTTTTCACATGAGAAAATTCCAAACTCAATAGCTAAAAGAATATGATGCCCGATCATGATATTCTAAAGTATTCCAAGAATAACAAGAAGAAGAAGGCTTATCTTGAAGTCAACTCCAATTCTTCCAAATAAGAAGATGTCGTTCCTAAATCTCCTACAAAGAAGGAGAATTATCATGCTAACCTTTGTTCTAGTTAGTCTACACTCAAATTTATGTAAAGGATCGATATCGCTAGAGGTGCCCAGGCACTAGTGTTTGACTCTAACCTCAAAAGGCACCACCCTTCACCTAATTCTTTACCTAACCTCACTGACTTGGATATTTTCCTCTTTATGCATTAGGTAGGTCTTTCTTTAGATCATCCTACTCAAAAAATAACCTTTATCCTTATTGACACTCGGGGTCCCATACCTTCTCACTAGATTAGATCCGTCTCTCAAACCAAATGGGAATCTCCTCATGAATATTATAGTATCGTTCCTCCCCCCTCTCCCCAATCTAGTTGATTTATTGCCTCCTATTATTCTTCCTTCATTCAAATGCCATTCTCTCATGTATTTGAGATGTCATCCTACATGAATGTTCTCTAAGAATGCACTGACTAGATGACCCATATAATTGAGTCTCTTTTACAATTTCTCCCCTAGGCTTACAAAATCTTTGTCCCCTTCTCTCTCCTTAGATTTTTCTCGCATTCCTTTGAGAGAGGAATGGAAAACCAATATGGTAAACCCATTCTTCATTTAGATCCATCACAATGATTTCACCATCAAATGAGCAATTTTTTATCCTGGATTTTCCCTTAACATCATAAAAAATCCTATCTATCATGTCCTTAGTGTTAATTTATTTTCACCCACCTGTTGGACCCTTTAAGGTTTCAAAAAATCTAACTAAACCCATCAATGCTATTATGATCCCTATTTTTTTTGTCCTGAGATTGTAGACACCCATTTTTTAGTACTTCTAGTAGACCTAGAGTACAGCATCCTCCTAGGTCGACCTTAGTTAGATGCAATGATATTTATCCTTTTCACCTTCAAAAGTCAGATCTTATTTTTCCACGAAGGAAAGAATTAATAGAATTTATGGATATCACATTAATATTTCCTTAATATGTCCAAAATCAAGAGGGATATCACATTACATTAGGTGGTTGACCACTATTTCATAGTTTGAAATATAGCCATAGTGCATATTTCTTGCATGGATAAGTGAGTCGAATTAAGGTGCACCCACCTAGAGATTCATACCCTTCACTAATTGGGAATCCACTGCATGCATGAGTGCCCCTACTAATATTGGTAATTTCACTCTCTAATTGTGCATCCAGAACTAAAGATATAAAAAAATTATTTAGAACTTTGAATATAGAAAAAAAAAGTTCAAAAATTGGAACTAGGATGAGGATGGACTACTCACTAACAACACATGCACATGCAACTGAAGGTACAACCAAACATGTACCTGTTAGATATTTCATCATTGAGTGATGAAATATTAGGACAAATAGAGGGAAATGTGATTGCATCTAGTAGATATGATACACAAATAAGGACCAGAAGTGAAAAAGTCAAAAGAAAATTATGTAGATGCATGGAATTTTTTCTTGTCGAAGGAGGATCATGCATGATGAGAGAATAGGAGACATAGAGGTGCCACTCAGGTATAAGCATCTAGTGAAACAATGGGTACCTAAGGAACTGCCTCCTACAGATGATGACTTCATTGTCAACAATAGGACATATCACATTGCATCATCCTCCCTACATGGACTAGGGCTATTTTCCATGGATGGAATAACTATAAAATATAATACAGTAACTGAATTGATGGACTATGTTAGACCGTGTTACAATTATAACAATTGGATGCAGTTGGTCTGGCACATGCGAAGTATGCGGAGCCATGACATGCACCACTAGATATCCACACATCGGTTAGACTCTATATATGGTGATAAAGATGAGGCTGATGATGTGGTTGACATGGTTGCATTTCATGGAGCTAAATGTGTGACAAGCTCCATGCACATTTTTAGTCGACGATATGCAGACTTTCATTGTAGAGGTGACTGCTTTGTTGATTTTTGGGGAAACCTTATGCATGAGGTGGAATTTCCATAATTCCAACCTCAAAAAAGAACTTATGGATTATCTCTAAGGCCTCTTTGGAGTATACACATTCAATAAAAAAGCGGTCACCTCTACAATGGGATAATATTTAAAATATATACAGGATGTTTATAGATGAAGCTTGGCAGGAAATCCTAGGTATGAACATCCTCCCTCAATTCCAGAGAGGGAGTGGAAGGGGATCATTGATGATGCAAAAGAAAAGATATTGAAAAAATCAGGAGAAACAATAACTAGTACCCGAAGGTAAATTACAATAGTTTGATTTCAATACGAGCTTTAATTTTCTTTAGATCTAAATAAAAGTGTGGTTATATATAACATACTTGAAAATTTTGATGATAGGTTACCTGACACTTCGAAGGAAACCAAGGCAAGGATTTCCAAACATGGCCAACACAAGATAGGCCAGGGCAGCTACTCAAGGTTATAGTCACAAATCATAAGTGCCCAAATATATTAAGAATATTATTTGTATTTCCTTACAACTTTCAGATAATTGCAGCCAAAAACATTAAAAAAACATACTCTTATTTAATGCAGGGTGATGACTTTGGAACTGAAACCATGGAGGAAGACCTCCAAATTGGTTACAAGTATGGCTATAAAATCGTGGTTGATCCTAGGAAAATCATGGGGAAACCCCAAGATCCAGTTTGCAGGACAAGGTAAATAAAAATTTGTCCACATTAACCTTTCATTACTTATAAAATATGTAAATGTTTGATATCGTCCATAATTTAATGTCTTACTTTGTTTTTATTAAGGGAGAAACACTATCAATGAATCCATTAGTACTGGACAACATAGCGTTGATAGTGCAGCGTGACTAGAATATCATGGTGCTCCCCAAAAACCCCATCCCAATGGGGTGCATCCCGTCCCAGTGGGGTGCAACCCCAATATGTTCCTGTGACTGAGGCCCACGACGGTAAAATGGTTGTATATTAATCATATACTTAATAATTATGTACTTATAAATTTTGTTGTTTCGATGGCAGAGAATGTCATAGTTGAGCCTCCCCGACCTTAAGATCAGGTGAATAGGGAAATCATTCCAACGGTGTTGACTAGTGGACTAGGTAAATAATTACATTGCAGAGTTATTTTTTAATATTAATGAACTACTTCAATGATATTTAAAAATTGGCCATAGAAATTTAATATTTTTTGTTTTTGTAGGTGATAGCCCCTCACAATAGCCTCCACATCATGGGTATGAGACCAAACATGCTCAGCATGAAAGGATTGAAGCAACATCAGCTATTGAAGAGCACCCAGTAAACGAAGACATGGAGATGGATGAATTACTTAAGAACTGGAAAACACAAAAGAAGACTAAAAAAAATTGATGATGTGTAATAAATTTATAAGACAGTTAGATGTACATTATATAGTTGAACATGTAATGATGCATATAATGCATTGAAATTATGGGTACTTTTTCATCCAATAATATATACAAGGTTATTTCTATGGCTTGTATATATCTATGAATTTAATTTTATTATACACTTAATGATAATTTCAGCTTCTCTTAGTCTTGGTATATATTGATTCAATACTCCTTGGTTCTATTGGCCTTGACATACAATTTTTCCATCAATCTGTGGCTCCATGGATATCAACCTAGCGATTTGAAAGTATTGGTAAATGTAAAATTTAAGAGATTGAATTGTTCAAGTTTGGATTTAAATTTTACATGCTTGTTTGTTTGTGGGTTTCAAGAGTTTCAAACTTGTATGACACCAACTGACATAGAATGGGGCCCTTCATGCCATCAACCCCATCTCATACATTGTCAATATTCATGATCCTTGATTCTACCACTAGAATTATTCATGTATTGAGCCTTACAACATCTGAACCGATAGCCAATATTTTTCATGGATCCAATCTAGATCATTTATCACTAGGGAAGGTGTTGGTGAAGGAAAGGTTAGTGATAGAAGTTTCTTAGTGTAGATGTTTTTTACATAGAATTCACCTATTAACTTGTTTAGAGGTGAATATGGTTAATTATAATAATAATACGAAGGGGAACCTAGGTAGTGTTTACGTAATGTGATTTGGTCAATAGTGATGATGTAGGCCTCATGGGGGAATGCATCACCAAAAAATGATAGAGATGATGAATTGAATAGAATGTATGTAGTCATGGTTGAGAAGGATGTTGTAGTCTAAGGTTGTTTTTGATTAGATGTTAAGGAAAATTCCTTCATATTCATATGGTCGCCCATCAAATGATTATTCGTAGATCATGAATTCCCTAATAGTGGGGTAGTCTAACATAAGGGGTAGACTAACACTATTGGATTTATTACACTATTATCTCTACATGTGGTCATAGCTCATATATTTGTTATTACTAATTGTAATCATGGCTAGAGTCATATTCTTTATACTTTTATTGTATTAAAAGGTGTGATTAAGGTTGACCTAGTCAAACTTGATATGTGGGCTCAATAATTTTCTTGGGGTGCCAGTTCTTGTTTTGTGGGAAACAGATCTGTAGAATGGTAATCTCTTTGTCTTTCAAGATAAAACGTGAGAATCCAAGAAAGACCTGATGCCTTGTGCTTGGGCTATGGAGTCTAGGCTACAAATAGAACTTGAAAATCGATAAAGAATATGTGACAAATCCACCAAACAACAAATGTTATCAGTCAAGGACATATCTGATATATATGTAACAACCATATGAAATGCTGAAAAAATACACAACAACACATCCATAAAATTCTTGCACCCGCATAAGACATAAAAGTCGATATTAGAGTAAGAGAGATAAACTTATATTGACTAATCAACCCTTAAGCTATCTCCTTTAAAAGGGGCACAATATATCTCAATTATTTATTTTTTTAAATAAATATATGTTTGTTGGGTCATATCAGGAGTACAAATTCTCTTTGATGTCTCATCAAAAGTTGAAATTCTTACAGTAACTTCCTTGCATTATGAAGAGAATGAATAATAATGTTGTTAAGTGACAAAGTCCAAATAACATTCATGCTTAACCACCTTATCGAGAACCCTATTGGCCTCCTCAATGTTTATTAATTCTTGCAAAGACCATCCATTAATTTATTAAATGTTACAACATTAGGATTGTAGCCCTTGGACACCATCGCATCCAAAACATTGTAAGCTTCCTCCCACCTACCTTCTTCACTACTTCAATTTTTCTTCCTCCAATTGCATGTGAACCAAATGATTTACAACACCCATCTCTTTTAATATTATACCCAATATTAGACTATCTATATAAACCCAAATGTCAACAATAATCATTGATCCAAGGAGTTAAAAAATCATTTTGATAGAATGACATTGGTATTCTATAGCATTGACACAATTTAATAGATAAACCAAATATCCTCTTCTTGAATATGCACCCTCTCTACAAAGATTAATTATTGCTAGTAGCACATGATTTTCATAACTTGAAAGAGAGAGAGACCTCCATTTTTTGTTTTATTTTTATAACTTGGGACTTGAAAAGATGTCTAGTTTAGTAAATCAAGGTGAATGCCTTCAGAATTTGTCGATGTTCTTKGTGATTATTTACATATAATATCTATTGTTCATGAGGAATCTAATGTCTCACTTGGATTGAATTTTCGAGAGTTATTATTGTTGATTGCATCACCTTAGCATGATCTTTAGTAAGAATGTCAAATMTTCATAGTCATATCATTCAACACCCATATGGTGTCTTAGAAAGTGAAACTCTTAGTGGAAACTGCAAGACAAATAAGAGGAACAACAATTACACAAGTGACAACAAGCTTCGCCTACCATTTGTTCAAACCATTATACCACATATTTGCAAAATCCAACAATCGATATATATAGAAATGAAAAATAATCAAGAACTAATGTTTGTTTGAAGTCCAGTGGATTTTATTCAAATGAAAAAATGTTTAGTGTAGTCCTCAAAGGCCCACATAATATATGTCATGCATCCATATCAAGCAGAATTTTATAACTAGATTATAACCATTGGTTGCACATAAAAATGACCATAACTTAAATGTGTCATTTGCACTTCAAATGATAGGCCATCCCTTCAAGAAAAACATGAAATGAATATAATATTAGCATCATGGATTTCACTGCATACATAGTAGGCATTGAACATAGAAGTTTCATTTTTCTATATCATGATTATAATTGTTGTATTTGGATCACCACTGTGTTGTTTCCTTATGGACCCATGTAGCATATAACTCCCACTTTTTACTCAATGCCAATTTTTATGTTCTTAAGTAAAGAGATGATAAAGTAACCCAAAAAATATAGCGGGTACTCCCATAAATTCACCCTTTCTTTCACGTGAGAGATATTATAGAGACATTAGCATAAACATGGATGACAATTTGGGAGACATTGATATAGGGAATGGACTACAAGTGTCATTAATAGTTATTACAATGTAGGAGATGAAATCTAGCCCCTTTATTCCAATAGAGTCTTAGAAAGGTACTTAAAACAAAAGATCTTGTTGTTTCTAGGAGAAAATTAATTTTCTTCATGTTAGTAACTTTGTACTTTCCAAATAAGAGAAAAAATGAAGTTCTATTTCATGATATCATTAGTTTGTAATAGACAGATGGGTCAAAATTGGTCCTATATCTCTTAATGCATGATTCTGAAAAATTGGTCCTATTTCTCTTAATACATGATTCTGAAAAATTGGTCCTTTGTTGTGACCTATTGGATTTCCTATGATTCCAAAAACCTTAGCATCTCTACCCAATTTCTTTGTCTTCGATTTGGTTATTAGATCCCTCAATACTAGTTGACCTGGAGTTGATTCCTTCCCTACTCCCAAGGAGCCAAATGTAATTTATCCACCAAAATTTGAGCAAAGAATCCAACTAATTATCCCTATGGTAGAAATCATCGATGCAATAATGGAAACTTGAGAGTGAGAAAACATTTGAAAACCCCAAGCCACATTGATAACATTATGATTTGAAAATATGATAAAAAATTCTTGATTTCTGGATTTATTTCTTAAGGTTGACATTTTACATTGTTTGAAAGTGGAATTAATTATTCCCTCTATTACTATGAAACACTAATCATTATACTCATACATTTGAAATATTAGTCATTCCTCCAGAACAAACAATGAATTTTCCAAACATTTTCCCATTAATCTTGAACCATTACAAAACCATTCTTCAGATCTTGCTAAACTAAACCTGCATATAATTAAAATGCGTACACTCAAAGAATGCATATTGACAAAATCATGGCCAGATATAAGGACTGCAAGGTAACATGTAGAGATTGTAAATATGCAGTCTCTACATATGTGTTTCCTTCATATGCTTATGGACAATTCTTAATTTGTAAAGGAAATTTAAATTCTTTCCTAATTTGGGAATTAAAATCTAACATTACCACATCAACATTGTAACACTAAAATCATAGAGTTCTGATTATAGTAATTTTAGTTGCACATACCCCTCTCTTAATCAAATAAATTCCATGCCTAGAATTTCTTTGCTGGAATGTTCCCATCCATATCCATTGAAAATATTTTCATCAACTAATGATTCTTGTTATTAAAGTTAAATATTTTAGCATAAGAATTTTGTCCCAAAACAACAATCCTTAATGACATAAGAAATGAGTTTCAACTTTGTCATTATTGACATTAATGCATCCCCTAAAATTATTTGGAAATGAATTTATCTTGTTTAGTGGAGAATAATGTGAATGAATACAAAACTTAAGTAGCAAATGAACCACTAGAGGAAACACATGTTTTTAACCATTAGGCAAACTCAAGTTATTAATCATCAAAATCCAAACAATGTTGAGTTTTAAAATTATCTACAAACTACAACTAACTATGACTAATTAGGTCATTTCATTTTGGATATCTTTCTTTTTCAGCATAGAGAACGTGTGCAATCAATAAAATTAAATATAAAATTTTAGTAGTACTTAATACTAATATTACATGTCAAATAAATGTACACATAAATACCATATTTGGAAAGAGAGAAAAGATCCAGCCTCTTCAATAATACTTATTTGGAAGTTCTTGAGTCAATTTGTTTACATGCGTTACTTTAATGAGATTCACTTCCTATTCTTACAAGATAAATTTTGTCTGTCCTTTTAGCCTCTTTATATTGGAAATCAACATGGATTTAGAACACAGATTTAGGACAAGACCGAGAGATGTTAGACCTTGACAATTTCATATTCAAAAGTGCAATGACAATTCACTAAGATATTTGACCATTTGGACTATGTTGAGAAATGTTCTCCATGAACAATATGGTAATTACCATGTTCCTCATGACAACCTTCAACAAGTCCTCGAGTCTTACTGATACACATAAAAATTCCTCACTTTGATAATGACTCGTTGCTATATCATCGAGTTTGTACTCACGTTATTTCCATTCAATCATGGTTCTAATCCATGTAAACTACAAAAACATAGATTTAAAATCCTTTAGTCAATATCTCATAACAAAACGTTGGGTATTTTTACCATAAAAAGAAACATTTTTTCGGTTCTGCACTGATGCTCCCCTAATATTATCTAGAGGGTGCTATCACTCTCGAGACACACACACCAAGGCACTAAAAACATGATTAACACTCCCTCACCCCTTTGAGGGAGTGTCGATCTAGTTTGACGCCTAGGGCTTCCTAGGGAGCCCATAACAGCCTAAAAACTACCTAAAATACAATTCTAAACCATGAGAAATGACTAGAATGGTTAAGTGACCAACCTGGTCCTGAAAGATACAAAAATGGTCAACCACAACTCTGGTTCCCACAACTTGGAAATCTCCCTCCAAGGTTGAAAATATCAAATCTAGAAGAAATTAGTGAAAATGAAATGGTAAATAAAATTTCTAACCCTATTTCACTATTATAGGGTTGACTTTTTGCTAATATAAAGTTTCTTTTGGGTTTTTAAATCTTTTTTGAGGAGTCACTAATACCCTGAATGTAGAATTGTCTTTATTTGCATTCCTTGGAGAAGTATTTTTTTCGTTAAACCTTTTAACACTGGGAAGCATGGTCTTTGTTCTTTCTCATGCTTGAAAAAACATGAGAATGTAACCGAGTAGAATTTTATCTCTTTTTTAGACTCGTAAAGGTTACACGAAAAATGAAACCCTTGGAGTCTTCTTTAAGCTCTTTTTAGACTCTCTAAACATGAAAATATTGTCAAGTGATCTTGCTTCCTTTCAAACTCATTCAAAAGTTTTTGAAAGGGCATATACCGAGTAGAAATTTATCTCTTTTTCGGACTTCAGAGACTAAATTTACGAAGAAGGAAAACCCTAGAGTCATCTTTAAGTTCTTTTCAGAATATCTAAACATGAAAAACCACCAGGTTTTCCTTCTTTGGACTTGTTAAAAATCACACATTTAAGGGTCCATATGGGACCAAACCCTTACTTCTTTCAGTTCATTAAAAAAAGGAAGAGGAACTTACCGAATGTGAGTTATATTGAGCATTTTCTATCCTCCTTGAGCTCATAAAAACAAAAAGAGGTACTCGTCTATTTGGATGGGGGGGAAATTGAAGGAAGCAAGCCAAGCCATGTTTTAGAATTGTCACAAGTCACTCTTGCAGTCACCCTTGAACATGACACATTGTTTCTACCTACATTTTAATCCATTGAAACTCTGCACTGAACCAATCCCCTAAGTCTTTTTACTCCTTGGGTCACCCTACGAAAGTGACAATATCCATGTTTTTTTCCATGTTACGTTCATTATGTTGAGTTATGTTGTGCCTCAGTGTTCAAGGGAAGTATCCACCTCAAGAGTCAGCCATCACAAATTTCTAGTTTCAATACCTATGTCATTCCATACTCATTTGATTCACCATCTTACATATCTATGTCATTTTTGTGTTGTTGATGAGGGATACATCAAGGCCCTCCTTCGACAAGTCTTTTCCTATCGAATTCAACACATCATCTAGAAAATTTGACTTAGAAACCAATTAGTACCTTGGGACCTACATGCCTCAATGGCAGGCCTCCTTGCCTCCGAGAGTAGGTTTACATCATTTAAATCTGATCGGATGATTCCACAAATGTTTGAATTCATCTCATTTATTCACACTTGTTTGATTGTACTAAGGTACATTGGGATTCATTGACATCACTGGTGATTTCCCTTGCACTTGTTAGCATTTTACCTCATTGATCGGTAATCAAGTGGTTTCTACCATGTTCGACATCAAAACACTTATTCACATGGTTAGATTTGTACTCCATCGGGATTAGGACGAAGACCCTGGGTTGATATTTCACTTTGTTATCTGCTTTCCTAGGTTGCGAAGGAGATCTTTTGAGAATAATGATATACTATCACATAGATCCACTTTGTATTGGTTTTTGGCTATGTTTTATCATCTCGTAGATCCACTCTATATTTCTCATGGCTATGATCAGTTCATGTCACGGAGGTATAGATCCACATTGTATCTTTGGTCGCTATACCCTTAGTCAGTATCATTATGGATCTGTGGTGTATTTGGTGGTGGACATACCTTAAGTCCTTTATCACTCAAGAATAGGTATACCTGTCTTAGTTTTGAAACATATGATAACATGTGTTTGATGGTTGTTTTCAACTACTACCATGTTCTCTGACTCGATACCCTTGCTTCAAAAATATACAAAGTGCTTCATTCATTAGCTTCCATATTCTGATCTTGCACTTTGGGGGGAAATATGTTACACATCAAAATTCCTCACTTTGTTAATGTCTCATTATCATTTTCGTAAGTGTCACAAGTGTCGCACTTTTGTCACAAGTGTAAAAAACATCATATTTCCATCCTGCATGTGTCACATTGTGGATGAAATCATAAGAACACTTGGTACACCCTCTAATATTTGTTAGAAGAGGAAAACATATCATTTGGCAAAGATTATAGATATTTTTGCTTGAAGAAAGATCATCTTAAACACTTTTTTGGAGATCAGTGCTCCCCTGCTCACATGCAAGGAGTGCTAGCGCTCCTTGTCCACCTATCAGGGAATGCTATAGCGCTTTGTTTCCATATTTAAGGGAGCATCGATCTATTGAAAGAATCTTGGGGAGGAATCCCCCTTATCTCTAAGGATAGATAGAAATCATTCGAGTTAGTTTGGCTCAAATCCAAGTTATAGTCTGGATCTAAGGGAAATCCCTCAATTGATGGAGTCATATCCTCAACTTATTCCAAATATAGATAAGGTGGTTGAACCTCTCAAATCCTATATAAGGAGGAATTGTCATGGTGAAAGGGGGAGAATATCAGTGAAAAGTATTGTCATTCTAATTGTGGGTATTTAGAGCAAGGGGTTGGACAAGGAGGACTTGGTGAGTCTACTACATCTACATCTACAGATTGTAAGTACCTTGCTATGTTCTCATTAATATATGCTTGTCCTGTTTCCTTCATGTTTGTGTATGTCTACATAGGTTTGTCTCTTCTTGATAAATCTAGTTTAAACTAATCCTGGTAGAATAGGAAGCATGTATTGTCTTTTTTGTCTGTTGAATTGCAGAACTCATTAAAGGGCTTGAAGATCAAGTTCAGCCTGGACTAAACAAGGAAAAACTTCAGAAAAAAGGTACGTCATGCTTTCTTCCTCTTTTTACTTTGACTAGTTTAGCTACATTTAAAGGAATGTCAGTGTTCAATGTTATCATTTTTCTATCTTTGTCATAGGTGTATAGGATCCAACAGGACATTCACCTATCCGCAGGGGAATTTTCCTACAACACTTACAAAGAACATTTTCAATATACTTAAAGTTAGTCCGCAAAAAGTCTTTATATGGCCCCTTAGCAAGACACTTGGTCTTGAGCTCAAGATCAGTGGAACTAATATTTGAACATGTGACATGAATCTCAAATTTCAGACTATTTTGATCTCAAATAGCAGTCTAATGTTACACACTTGAACTTATATCAATGGATGTAAATATCTGAACTAATTTTGATCACAAATTCTTGATTTCAACGACATCAATTTTTATTTTTATTTTTTAAATAAATATATGTCATCGCAAGAGTGACGAATGTAAATATTATTGCGACTAATTAGCTATACTATCGACGAAATTTTTTCATCGATAATATAGCTAATTCTTTGCAATAATATTTACATTCGTCTCTCTTGCGACAATATCCTTTTTGTCGATAGTATAGCTAATTTGTCGCAAGAATATTTACAATATTTTCTCTTGTGATGATATCCTTTCCTTGTTGATCTTGCGACAATAGTCTTTCCTTGTTACTCTTGTGATGATATCCCTTTCTTGTCACTCTTGCGACGATATTCCTTCCTTGTCTCTCTTGTGACAATATCCCTTCTTTTTCACTCTTGTGATGATATCCATTCTTTGTCGCTCATGCGACACCACCTATTGGTTGTATTTACTGCGACAACCAACATTGGTTGTCAGGATTGTGACAACTTCCTTGGGTCATCACTCTTGCGATATTTTTTCAAGTTCGTCACACTTGCCACAACACGTGAAGTGACGTTTGGGAGACCCAATGTTCATCGCAATATCCATGACATAATGTTGCAAGAGCGTCAAAAGATTCATCACAAAATGACCCAATTTTACTAGTGTCAAGTTCCATTTGGGCTTGGTCAGGAGTCAAGCATCATGACAAAACCCCACTAAGGTTTCTTCAGTAAAGGATTTGGTCTTGTAAAACATATCGAAAAACTTGTAAACAACGTGTTCATTTGGATTTAGTATCCATGTCCAGTGGGAAAACACCATTGATAAAAAAATACACGATAGGCCCATAACATGGTTGTGAGGCTAACTCGGTTTTGTTAACCATTTCTTCAAAATAAATCAAGTCATCTACTTGGGGTGGTTTAGCTATGACCGAGGGGTAGGATTGGGTTAGAAATTTAGCCATCCATGTCCCCCTTATGGTTTTCATCGGTTTAATGTCCAATTCATACTCTTTCATTTGCATGATCCATTTGGACCACTTACTGTGCAATTCGGTTTGATTCAAGGTGCTAACTAAGAGAGATGTAAGCACAAAAACCTGAACTTTGTGGCCTTGGATGTAATTTCAGAATTTCTCCAAGGATTTATACAAAGAATAAACATGTTTCTCCAGTGTCGAATAGTTCATTTGGCGTGTCTTCAAATTTTAGCTTACAAAGGTGATTGGCCTAAGATTTTCCTCATGATCCTTTTGCAATAAGATTGAATAAATTGCCTCCTCCAATGAATTAGTGTACATGAAAAAGTATTTAGAGGGATTATGACTGATTAATAGAGAGGTAGAAGCAATGTATTTATTAATAGATTCAAAATATTGATGAGTAGGGGGGTCCCATTAGAACCGAATGTCCTTCTTCATAAGTTGATTTAGAGGTTTGACTACCTGATAAAAATCAAGAATGAAGCGTCTCAGGAAGTTTATCTTTCTAAAGAAAGATTGCATTTCTTTTTATTAGTAGGTAAGGGAAGATTTTTGATTGGTACCACTTTCTCAGGATCAAATTTGAAACCTTCTTGAGAGACGATGTGACCGAAATGTTTTCCCTCGATAACATAGAAAATGGTATTCTTAGGATTTAAAGATATGCCAAAATTGCGGCATCTAAGAAGAACCTGCCTGAGGTGATCAAAATGACTATTTCGTTCCTTAGAAAAGACTTTGAGATCGTCGAAGTAGACAACAATCATCTTACCCAATAAGCCCTTGAAATCAATGGCCATGGCACATTGAAAGGTGTTCCCAACATTAATCAATCCAAAAGGCATCTTGTTATATGCATATGTGCCCCAACGAATTGTGAAGGTGGTTTTGTGACTATCATAAGGCTTGAGGGATATTTGATTGTAACATAAGAAACCATCTAAAAGGGACATCATTTGAGACCTGGAGACTTGTTGGAGGATCTCTTCCATTGGCGGGAAGGGGTGGTTTTCTTTTAGGGACACCCTATTCAAATGTTGAAATTCGACACAAAAACGAATATCACTAGTTTTCTTCCTAACGAGAACCAAATTAGATACCCATTGTGAGTAACAGACATGGTATATGACCCTGGATGGTTCCATATTGTCTAATTCAACTTTAATCATTTGTTCCAAAGCATGGTTTTTATTTATTTGTCTCTGCTTGTAAGGTTTCCAATCAGGGATTATGGATATGGCATGGACTATCTCTTGCATATTGAAAACCTTGAGATCCTAGTAGGACCAAGAAAAAGAATCCTTGAACTTTGTCAAGAGTTCTGTGAATTGACCGATCTCAGAAGGGGAACACTATGACCCTATATGAACTAGTTTTGGATCTTTCTCAATTCCTAGGTTTATAGGGATGGCGTCTTGCACCTTCCTAACAAATTCACTATCAATACTAGGTGCAAAAGTAGTGGCATCATTGAAATCAAACATGGATTCCAGTACAGACAAACTAGGGGGAATATTGTTTGTCTTTAATTGTATTATGTCCCTGGTTTCCTCTTCCAACTCATGGCTAATATGTAAATATTTGAATTCCTCCTTGTTTTGAAGGAATATACAGATTTGTTCATCAGTATCAAAAACTTTCCAAAAGTCAACATTATCAGGTAACACATGTCTATGTAAAATTTGGACATTTATATCTTCGATAAAACTTACGAAATCTAAAGTGAAGCAATAACCATCCAAGGCCAAAGTATCAGCTACATGGTTTGCATCCCTAGGTACAGCTTGAATTTTGAAAGATAAGAACTTCTCAATAATTTCATTAGCCCTTTGGTGGTATTGTTTGAGGCATGGGTTATGAAATTCATATTTATCTCTTATTTGATTCACAACCAATTCATAATCCCCACTTATCAACAAATGGTGTATTCCTAAGTCCAAGGATTTTTGGAGGCCTTGAACTAAGCCTTCATATTCATCCATATTATTAGTGTTAGGGAATTATAATCGAAAAGTTAAAGGGATTACCTTCCCCTTGGGATCACACAAAAGGACCCCAGCCCCAGATATGTGCTTCGATTTAGCACCATAGAAATCAATACTCCGCATCATTTATTATAACTCAGAAGGAGGGACATGTGCATATTCCTTAGATAACATAGTGTACGTACCCATCCCTATATCTTGAAAATACACATGTTTTGTATTGTAGGAGGCAGGTACAACCTACTCTCAGTATTCTGGTTCCCTCCTAATGACAACTTCAACACCTTTATGAGGAAAGGTGAAGTGGGTTCCTTCCATGAAGTAATAACCCTTTTTGACTTTGGTGGACCAACCTCTCCCTAAAAGAATGCCATATGCTTCAGGTATATCTTCTATAATCACGTTTATGAGCATGCTCACATCCGAAGCTTGGTTGAAAGTAACGGATAAGTCCTTGATGTAACCAATGGTTTCTATAGTCCTTGAACCCAAAGCTAACATATATTTACATGGACATGTGAATTCAAGACCTAGTCTTCCCATGACTCGAAGGGGCATGACATTGTGCCCCTCTCCTGTGTCAGCGACATAGTTATGGAGCATAAAAATAGAAATCAAAACTGAGATATAGAAAGGAGGAACCCCAGGGTCTAAATCAATAACATCATATTGTTCCTTAGGTTGAGAAGAGGACTCTTAGGAAAGAGGAACTTTTTGTTCCATTCGTGGAGTAGGAGGTGCTTGTAGAACACGTGAAATTTTTTCAAACTGAGCAGGCGTTCTAAGAGAATCTAATAATGTCATGTGGGCGGGGACCTTTGCTATATCTTCAACAATGTTATAAAGTATCAGTATTGGGAGGCAGAGTGATGGATTACTAGGCAATTTTACCTTGTTTGGAGTCCACGAAACCATGTTCCTTGGAGAGGAAGGTAATCTACCATTCTCATGAAGTTTTCCTTTTTTATTGTCCTTGGGATCTTTTTTCGTCCCTTCCACCCCTTGCAGAGTCATTTTATTGGTTTGATTCCTATTTTCTATAGCAAATATTTCAAAAGAAAGAGGATTATCATTGTAGGGAATAGAGTCTTCCATGTTAACTTGATCATTTTGGGAAGTGGAAGAAAGATTGTTTTTCACAGGAAGTAGAGGGTCTTTGTCAGTTTTAGACAATTCTAGGTGACGTGTATATCAGTAACAATACTCAAGATCATGGAAGTATTGGAAAAAGTGGCACCAATCCACTTCAACAACATGTTTCCTAGGAGGAGGAGTAGGAGGAAAAGGAGGCCTTGGCCTTGTAGGAGCAGTAAACTGCAAGCCATTCACCTTTCGATTATGGGAAAGTATTTAGTTGTTCATGTTCATTAACAACATGTTTCATAACTTTCCCTTTCTTCAATCCTTGAAGTTTGGGTAGGTGAAGGTTCATACCGAGGACCCTTGTTTCTAGGCACCTCATTCACAGGCCTCTCGTTAAAATTAGGTTTCTCTAAAGGTGAGGGAATCATACCAGATTCCTCCATGTTTCTTTCAATTTATAGGGTGCTAGCCTTTGCCTCATCTGAAGTTTCTATTGATTTATCTTTCAATATATACTTTACATTCGGATTCATAGTGGTCATCTAGTAATGGAACAAATTGTTCCCAGATGGTTGGGAAGTAGTTGGGATCCTATTCAAGGTCAAGGTAAAGCGTTGATTAAAATTATGAATTTTCTCCCCCTCATGGATGGAGATGGTTGTGAAATCCCTGAGTAGAGATGACACATCATCTGCCCCTTGGAAATGCCTCTTGAATTCTTGGATCATAGTGTCCCAATATGGGATACTATCATTGGGAATCAAGTGATACCATCTTGTTGCTTCACCCTCAAAGGTTCTTACAAAAATTCTAATTATGACATCAGGAATTGTTATGTACATATGTGTTAATGCATCATATAAGTTGTGTATATGTTCCTCAAAATTCAACATATCAGTGTCGCTAAACTTAGGAATATTATTTAGGGAATATTCAGGTATTTCATGAAGAGGTTGGGTCAATCTCAAAGGAGTCTCGGGTTTTCATGGCATTCCCATCAGAAAAACTATGGGAGGAACAAAAACAGTTGTTGGAACGACGAGAGGAACAACCTAAGGATTAGTAACTGTTGTTGGATTGACTAAAGATTTATTTAGTAAGGGGATTTGAATAGGAGAAGAGGAAGAGGGTGAATCATCTTGCACGACAGGTGTAATGCATTTCCCTGGTTTCCCAGGTGTATGTGTCTCACTAATTTTTTTATTTCGTGAACTTTGACTTATTGTATTCCTAGGGAACATTGTTTCACTAGTCTTAGGATACTTCCGCCCTTCCAGCTTGCAAGGGGATAAACTAAGTAATTTGAGTACAAGATATGTATCACACCAACAATATTACTCTTTCTAAAATGAGGTAGATTAACCCAACTATTAAAAAATATTTGTTTTCATTCTTCTTGAAGTGGAAGGTAAAGAATGACATATTTATAACTTCTCACGTGAGTTCGAACAGGTAGAATCGGAAACTGACAAGGTAAGAGGAAAGGAAAACTTGATGGTATTTTATGACTCCTAGATGTAATGGAAATTGTGAGGGAACTAAGCTAAAACAAGTACCAAAGAAAATTCCAAAGGATCACTGAAAGACCTTGCCACAAAATTTGATCAACAAGTGGGAAAATGACCCCAAATAATTTGGGTCCAATGCTCAGTACAATTTTTGGATACAAGAAAAAATAAAGAGGTTTGAAAGTTCCCCAGTATGGTCACCAAAAAAAGGGACGCGTTATAAGAAAAATCTTTCTGTTGGGACAGGTCCAACCTATCTGGTTGTGAAGCTGGTTACAACCTTTTTGATATCTTGGAATGAGGCAAAGACTATCTGCACCTCAAGTGGTCCTTCACATGAGGAGGTAATGAAGGGGAAAAATGAGAGGTGAAAGACTTACAAGAACTCTTTCTCAAAAATACCCACCCTAGGTTTTGTCTTCCCTCAGCTTTCGGGATGGCCAAAATGGCCTAGGGGGTGAAAATTATGGACAATAGGATGAAAATAAGCTTGTTGATTTTTTAAATAGTGAACTAAATAAAGATAAAAATGAGTTTTTCACTTCCTTAAAGCGTTGGAAAATGGCCTAGAATGGGTCCCCGGGGGCCTAGGAGGGGATCCTCACCAAGTTGGAGCCCATGAGGAGCTTGAACTGGTTTGAGGGTTCCACTACGAGTACTATTAGTGTTTCCAAGAATCCAGTTCTTCATTCCAAGACGAAGCATATACCTCTGAAGTAGTTTGAAACCAGTTCAACTACAGATGAAAATGAACGTGAACAAGTTTCTGAAGATCCCAAGTATCGTTTGCCATCAAGGAATGTAATTCTTATTTATGGCTGCATCTCATTTTGGATGGCACAATTCTTGCTTGGACACCTTCGAGGCCAAAGTTAGAGGCGAATTGGTAGATGTTAAGGGTGAATTTTCCTCCCCGACGCCCATCAGTTTTATGTCATGGTTTGTTTATAGATGGGGTGACCGAATGGAAGCCAGCTCAAAACGATATCATTTCAACTTAAAAACTAGGCCATCAATATTGTATTCTAAGTCATGTGGGAGAAGAAATAATTGTATTTTTTGAAGTGGTAGATAACTTTTTCTGAGAGAAAATCACGAAGAAGACAAACTTCCCCATCTGAGAGATGAACTTCCTGCATTGCTTAGCAGAGATCAGGGTAAATCGGTGTCTTGGAAAATTAACCAATGGATGTCTCAAGTAAAACAATGCAAAACAAGGGTGAAACATGAGCTTAAAAGATACAACCAAGTCCTTTTATATGGTTGTAAATTACAAACAATAAGGTGTTAGGAGATTTTAAGACAGGGGAACAAGCCCATAATGGATTTATACCCCTTGGGGTGACCTGAGAAGTGATCTCGAAAGATTTTCAAATCAAAAAGGGGGTTGTAAAAGGAGATGGACATCATTTTTACAAGTTGTTACAACTATGTTATAAGGGAAAGTATTTACAAATTCAATTTTGGTTTGTGGGTGAAGGGTGGACTGACGAAAGGTTTGACTTTAAATGTATTTTATTGGTGAATTTTTAGTTATTAACACATGCCTTGGCCACCACATTATTTTGAAGGTTATCCTGATCGAACAAACACATCCTGAAACTATGCCAACCATTATAATAAGAGTAGTCTTAGCAGACCATGGTGGTTATATTGAAGAGTGCCCCATGCAGTTCAGAGAAGCATGGATTAACCACTTCTCGTCACTAGCGCTTTTGGTCTCTTAAAGCCGCTTGGATGGAAGAAGGATACCTGCAAAAGGGAAGAGGCCTAGGACCCCCCTAAAGGGATTTTTAGCTAATCTTACCCAAGTAGAGTAGTATTCCAACCAAGCTAAAGCTATTCAACACCTTAACCATGTGGTACTAAGGAAAGACCACTCGATTTATACTAACTAGACAACTTTTGAGGGGATCTTGATGAAGACTCCCTGGATTTGACTCTTAGTATCCTACAAAATTGAAATTGCTTGAAATAAAAGACCAGGCCATCCACGTGGAAAGGTCACATCTTGCTTTCACAAGTGTGCCTCCTGGTCACTGAATTTGAAATCAATCTAAAAAATTATACAGAAAACAAGTAAATAGGTATGTGACATATATGTCATGGCTAAATAATATCTATATGTATGTAGCTAAATAGTATAAGTTTTGTTTTGAGTGTATGGGGTGGACCCCTAAATTGTTTTCAAGTGTTTTGCGGCTTTTTGAGTGTATTTAGCTTCCTGATTTTTGCATGGACCCTTTAGGGGAAGCCACCTATAGATTAGTGAATGAAAAATTATACAATGAAAAGATGACAAAATTAACTAATTACAAGTAAATGATTACACCATTCAACCCAAAGGAATGGGTTGAGGCTCTTTGTGAGTAGCAAGGTCGCCATGTGCATGAAAGCCCCGACTGATCCCTTGTATGAGGATTGGAAGCTTACTATTTGAAATTTAGAAATAGTGATGATTATCTACGCAAGTATAGATCAGGTTTTATGAATGGAAATTCACAAGTAAACTACTCAAACTATTTACAAACAAAGCATATCAACATGGGTATGTGTGCCAAAAAAATTTGGAATGAGTGCAAGTGAAAATAAGGTGAATATAAGAGTGATTGGGTAGTTTTACTGATCAAATTTTATGTTTTTTCTTCGATTTCCTACTGGCCCCTTTTACTCAAATGGGTCTTTAGGTGGTCCCTAACTGATTAGGAGAAGCAGGGTAGGTGATCGGTTATGTCCTTGCAGGCAAACAACAAAATTTCAGTATTTATATATGAAAAAATTAAATTAAATGTAACAGAAATTTGCACATAAAAGATATATAACAGCCAACTAAGATGGTTTTCATGTGGGGGGAAATTGATCAAAATGGTCAATTTTCCTATTTGGGGCAGCAAGAATAATGGTAGGAAAACATAACAAAAATTTACATGAACGAAAAGAGGAAGCAAAAAAGTATGAACAACCACATAAGATGCTTATTTGAGGGCTTTCCTAAAGGTCCCTAGGACTCCCAACCACTAACTAAGGCTGAAAACAACTGAGTACTTCAGAAAATCTACACTAAAAAAACATCAAACAAGTTAAACGAAGTTGTTAGGAAATGAAAGCAAGCAAGTTAAACCCAATGAAGCAACAACAAACACCTAGCTAACCAATCCCTCCTGGAGATAGCTAACATAACAAGTATTTACTTCTACCCCTCAACCCTTAACCAACAAGTGACACATCCAACAACTAAAATCTAACAAGTATCACGCAGGCAAAGAGTCTTGGAAAATTTCAGTAGAGCTTTGCTACTATATTCATCCTCCCTTTTTACAATGCCAACCCTCTTATATATAAAGGAGAGGTGAAGGGTTAGGGTTAGGTCACAAGACACTTGTCACTTTTGGAAAAGTGACAAGTGGACCAACCTTAAAGTATTTTTTCTTTTCACCAAAAAGTAACCGTATCCTAAAAGGGAATCTTATCCAAAAGGGATTAAATCAAATCTGATTTGATAACTTAATTACAATGTATACACACCAAAAAGAAAATCATGCGATACTACATATTACAAAAAGTCATTTTTCATAAAATGACATCAATATGAAACATCACAATTTTCCTTGGGATTTGTGCCATCCCAAAGGCTCTTTGATTTCTGCCATTCTTTTCATTTATAGGTGAGGTGATTTAGGATTGTTCCAGGCCATCCATGGTTGTCAGATTCATCAGGATGAAGCCCCAAGGTGTGGGGAAATTGTATAGTTTTTTAGGAGGGAAAGGGGACTTTGGGCTTTGGTCATTGTATGTAAGGAAATGCCCATTGTTTAGTCACTTTTCAGACCTAATTATACTCCCCCTTAGGTTCTTATAAGTTTCCCTGTGAGCTAGTCGAAGCATGGCTTTGATTTGGGATTGTTTCGGTGACGGGACCCCTAGGCCTAAACCTTGAAAGGATTTTCTCCTGTACCAAACAACCAAAAAACTATTATTTCTTATTCCCATGTTGTATCTTTGTTCGATACCTTTCCTCTTCCTTTCATTTGGCGCAAATCTGACTCCCGATGAGTAAGATATGGCCCCGTGAAGGTACGCTGGAAGGAGCCTATCGGGAGACTGATCGGGGAAAAATTTGAAATTGGGACACAATTCTGGGTTGGACACTAGAATTCATAGGCTACTATAGGCCTGCATACCTGTAGATGAAATGGGTATTCCTCATCCGTCCCAATTTGGACTTAGAGGTCCTCAATTAGGCCTCCTTTCGATGCATGCTTATCAGGCCAATAATAAGTCCATGTCACTCTGGGACATGCCACTGAAAATTTGGGCTGAATTTGTGGAGGCGTATTCCATGGATGCATTCTTGACTTCGCCCTGGTCATCTCAATTATTCATGGGAGAAAATCAGCCTCTGTATGGTAAAGTTACGGAATTAAAAAGATCCAGTGACCCTTAGAGGGGGGGATTGGATTTAATTTTTAATATATAGTTTTTTAAATATGTAAATAAAAATTTATTAAAAAAAAGTGATTTTATAATAAATTAAAAAAAAAAATTGTATTTTTAATATATATATATATATATAT
>JZKD02S1470475.1:652890-679406 GCA_000966675.3 Picea glauca | reverse complement strand
TTTTACATGCGTAAGTGTTGAGAAAATTTGGAATTATTCTTCTTTTATAAACCTAGTAGAAATTACTGTACATTTGGTAGAATTACTAGATGTTAATTTAAAACTGGCCTTTACAACCAAGAAACACTTGGTGGTGGTGATGGTGGTAGCACCCTAGTGGTGAATAGGTGGCCAACCACCAAAAACTAATTTTCAAAATTTTTGACATTTTGAATTTTTTTTCCATAGTTTAGGAGAGGGAGGTTTTGGGTTCAAGTCCCCTCCTCTCCTTCTTGATTTATGGGTAGTTTATTGGGTCTTTCAACAAAGGAAAAGGGAGGGGCTTGGGTTTCAAATCCGAGGGCCTACAAATGACCATCCACAAGCCTGAATACTCAGCCATTGTAAAAATTTTAATCCTCTAAAGGAGCCTTGGATGCTTGGGCCTGGTGCCCAAGAGGGGTTCAAATCCCCTCCCCTTTGAATCTATTGCACACATAAAATTTAACTGAATTTACCAACTAGAAAACATGAACTAGAAAACATGAAATATGAACAAGAAATCAATTTGAAACCTGAACCAACACTGAGGCAATCAGTCTGAAGGAAGAAATAACACCCAACTATGAAAAATTTTCACCACAACCAAAAAGTCTTTTTTTTCCTTTTGAATTGGGACAGATGGGGTTTACCTGGCTCAGTGTCTAAAGGATTTTGCATGTCCATGGATGGATGCTCAATGAAGACCTGCACCTACTTCCAGGAAGCCTCCGTCATCCATTGAATTTTGTTGCATAGCTCCCTCTACCCTTCGAAAAAATGTCAAAATGAATTGAGAGAGGGGAGAGGGGGGGTTTGTATTTTCCAATTTTCAAATAAAAAACACTTCCCCAAAATTAAATGAGGGAGGTTGTGTGTCCTTCCCTTGATTTTCCATAATTTATGAAATTCTTTGTAAATTTTCCCATTATTTTTTAATATTCCTCAAAAATTGTGCAAGTCAAAGTTTGACTTTCACTTTGACTTTGACCTTGTTGTTATCGACTTAGCCCCAAAAAGGTTGCCAGATGAGACATAGTCAGAATTGGATGCAGGGCACATCATTGGAAAGGTATCAATGAGCCCGTCGAGAATATTCAGTCACCAATCTGAAATAATGGCACCTCAGCTCTCAATTTTTGCCCAGAATAGTGGTCACTTAAAACTCTTGACTTGTTGGTGGGCCCACATGACACCTAATCATGCAAAAGGCACCAAATCGTTATACAATATCCAATCGAGGAAAATGAGGTACCATAGAAAAGGTATCAACAATTAATTTGACATGGTGGCCATATATTTTTGTGTTGGGGCCACTAATGGTTTTTTTAACTATCATTAAACCCTACTACGTGAGCTGGTTTCCCCCCTTTGCCTGAAATAATTGACCAACTTGTGACATCTCTAACCGGGCCATTCGAGGTCAGAATGAGGGAAATGAGGAGTTGTAGGAAAGTTATTTGAGTCTATTACAGTGTGGAATCACTAAATCTCTGATTTAAATCTCTTTACCAACAATTGTTTAAACCCCGAATTAGTGCAACCAATCTGGTGTCCAAAATTGGTCATGAACTTGTGAAAGCTCATTCTTACCAACCAGGGGTTGAAACCAAGCACATGATATACCATTGAAAGGTCTCACACTTTCCTACACCATGTCTAGATTTGATTTTCCTTTTGAAATAGGAATCTGAACAGAATCATACCAAGAAGTCACTGCTATTAGTTTTGGCCATTCGGGTGACGCTAACTTTGCGTCCTCCGTACAGGGTCATACGGACTCTGAATCTGGCCCATGATAAATCTTGGAAATATTGTCCCGATCCATAAAATATGGAATCATTGTATTCCAAAAGTTTTGAAAAGAATTCATCTTACCCTTTGTGAAAGGACCCCATCCCCAAGGGACCCTCCTAGTGACAGGCAAAAGAGGCCAACATTAAAATTCTTGCAAATTGTGTGCTTGGCTCATAAATCTGAACTGAATAGTGTTGACATGAGGAATTATCATGTGGGAGGGTTCACATCCCTATGAAGGTAGATAATTGATACTCTTTAAAGGGTAGAGGCCATAGTAACTATGACCCCCACTAATGTCTCTAACTGGAACCATAGCACCAAGGGACGTTTGTGGAGCAATGACAGTGTAAAACACCATGTTGAGCCAAGAGAAAAATTTTGGGTCAACAATAATCATTAATAATTTTAATTTACCATCTTAATTTCAAGTGATGCTTCCAATCTCTAGGAATGTCAGTCTTGGATCCATGCCACTTAAGATGGATTTCTATCAGGAACCATCTCTTTTTCATTTCAATCCATGCATAGAACCATTTTCTTCTTCATGGTTTGATGCAGGAGAAACACACCATCATTCCATCACATCAACATACATTCAAGAGAGGGAGAGTCACCAACCCTCCCATTTTTAAATTTGAAATATAATCCTATATGGATTAATGCTTTAAGTTTGAGTGAAAACCAAGACATGCCTTTGTACAAGCAAAAGATAAGGTCGCCTTTAATGGCTGACAGGTTCATGTCTTTAGATTCAATTTAGACTATATGGCCATTTAAGAAACTTCAATGTAATAGATGAGTTTAGGTGAAGAGAGGATAAGACCGTAGAGCCCCTCTTTTGTAAGGAGATCTTTTGTATCAAATTTTAGAGGGATTAGGAAGTTTAGAATAGGGATCTCAAGAGAGATGAGACTCTGTTGTAGTCCACCCTACACATATTGTAACCAAGCATTCAGATTAATAGAAAAGAATAGATTTCACTGATCATGAATTTCTGTATGAATGATTGTTTGTTTTGTGCTATCTGTGTGTTAATGTATGTTGTAGATGTATGATAGATTTCATTTATAGTAGGAAGATATATTTATTTGTCTTCGTTGAGTTTGAAATATTATTCTAGGTTCCTTAGGCTGTGCAAGGAGTGCACAACAGAACATTGGAGGTTCTGTAGCTAGCACAAGGAGTGCACAACAGAACATTGGAGGTTATGTAGCCAGCGAAAGGAGTGCACATCTAAACTCTATGGAGTCAGAAAAGAACATGCCAGGAGGGTGCACCAGAGTGATAAAAACTCAAGGGGAACCTCAAGTTTGTTGAATACCTTGGAGGGTAAACTCTGCAGAGGAAGAACAGAGAGACAGAGTTACTGAGAAATTTGTAGAGCTCTTCCAGGTGTGCATTAAGTGGGTGCATGAGTGCACAAAATAACTTTGTTTCAAGTTCTGAGAGATACAAGAAGAGTGTCAGAGGAAAGAAACTCGCAAAGTGATTGAGAAATTTTTAGATCTTTTCCAGGTGGGCATCAAGCAGGTGCAAGTGTGCACAAAGAGAACTCTATGTCAAGTTCAAAGAGAAGAGTATTAGAGGAGGATACTCACATAGTTGCTTAATACTCTGTATAAAACACTCAGGAAGGTGTGTTTTGAGAAAGAGGTCGCTAGGAGGGAACCAAAAACCTTTGAAGGGAGCAGAAGTATCGAGACCCTTAAGAGATTGAGTAAATCCAAAATCTCAGAAGAGATAACATTAGCATAAATTTAGACAAGATCCAAGAAGTCAGGCTTGCAGGAGGAGCAAAGGCTGAAGCCTTTGAACACCTACAAACTCTCCCAAGTCGGAAGTAATCGAAATATTAGGAGGAGGAGTGAAAACAACCATTAGATATGTTGTTGGAAGAGATCTAGACCGTTAGATCGGTGTCCAGGGAAGCAAAGGGAGAGTGCAGAGGAGGAACATATCCCAGAACACCTACAAACTCTTCCAAATCGAAAGTAATCGAAATATCAGGAGGAGGAGAGACAACAACCATCATATCTTTTGTTGGAAGAGATCTATACCATTAGATCAATGTCTAGTGAAGCGAAGGGAGAGAACCGAGGAGGAACATATCCCAACTGTATGATCTAAACATAGAGGATCGACAGTCATCTGATCAAGGTAAAGTGCATGATCCTTAACCCTTTTTGTGCAGAGAAAAGCGGACTTGCCGAAGTCCTGAAGTCTCGAAGTGAATAGGGACCATCCATAATCAAGGTTGACAAGTTGTGTAAGCTCCATAAATCTAGAGCAAGAGCACTTCGAATTTTTTGTGGTCAATGAGAAAGCAGAGTCACCGAAGAGACGAAGGGCCGAAGTAGATCCTGGTCATTGGTCGCCAGGGGGGTACGTGTCGATAGATCTAAGACTTCAGGGAAAGTCACTTCATAGGATTTCAAGTGTGGAGTGTGACAACCTCGCAAAGCCCTGAAGGCCGAAGTAGTTCACAACCATCCATTGTGAAGGACACGTGGTGAGAGATCAAAACGTTCAGAGGCTTAGTGCTCCAAAAGGAAGTTGACGTAGGCGGAGAAGATCAGGTTCATCAGATCCAGATGGATGCTTGGAGAAAATCCATCAACTTTGGGTGAAGGCACTCTGGGAGGAACGAGTGTGAAGGATTCTAAAACTCTCGAAGCCCTAAGAGTCAAAGTTGATAGTGGTCATCATATCAAGGGGAAGACACGTGTCAAGAGATTGTATGCATCGAGTGGAAGAACTTCGGGAGGAAGCAGGTTTTGAGAGTTTGAAACTCTCAAAGCCTGAAGAGTCAAAGGAAATTCTAGTTGTTGATCTACAGGAGGTATGTGTCAACATATCATGGACTTTGGGTGAAATCTCTCCAGGTGAAAGAGAGAAAAGAGGAGTTGAGACTCCCGAAGTGGACGAGAGCCATTGATTTGAGCAGGATGTGTGGAAAAAGATCTGCCATTTCAGATAAAAGTCACTACGGGAGAAAAAGGAGTGTGTTGAATGAGAACTCATGAAGGAAAAAGAGCCAGATTTCATGTGAATCATCCATTTTTTGAGGACAAGTGTCAGCAGATATTCCACTTCGGAAGATAGCTACTTCGGAGGAAGCAAGAGTGGAGAATTGGAAACTCCTGAAGCTCGAAGATTCGAAGTTAATTTTAATTTTTGATCAAGATCAATGATAGTTATTAATTGCACAGACAAAAATTGATCAGGTTTTAAGAACCATAGAGCAAGTCACAATCAAAACCATAGTATTGCAAAAGTGATACATGTAAGTTGGTAGTGAATTGTGGGGAGAAAAGAGGTGTGGTCTCAACCCACTCTAGGTCACCCCAAAATCACGTGCTTACATGAGGACATAGCCTGAGGTCACATGAAAGGAAATGGGCCTAGAAAAAGGAGATAGCGCCCGCAAATTGAAAAGTTCCAAGAGAGCTAGAGAAAGGGCCTGCGGATTCCACAAGACATGCACCTTAGCTGAAAGGGGGGTTGTATAAGTTTATTGGGGTTCCAATAGGGGACCGAAGAGTCAATATGACTTAGTAGATTGAATGATCCTAGACCAGGAGGTCGCGCAGAAACTTCCAAGAGGGGAGGGGGGATGTATCATGGTTCCTTATTGATTCTCTACAGAGATCCATTTCTTTTTGAAGTCCTTCCTAGCTTTGACATCTCCATTCTATTTTGGAGATACCTTCAACACTTTTTGAATGTATCAACATTCTTCTACTATTATTTGTGTTCGTCCTGGATTGTTTTCATGCATTCCTATTATCTTGACATATGCCTCATGATTTCTTCTTCCATTGTCTTGGAATATTCATGGGCTTGGCTCCATCCAGGAATCCTTCCTTGTCTACTTTGCATACTTTCAAATTTATATCATGCAGATATTGATTGTCAACATTCCATTATTACTTGGATTTCTCTCATCCATCTCCTACATGACCGAATTACGTTTCCAGTCATTCCCTCGGATTTAGCCTTGGATATTTAACACTACTTTTATTTATTGAAGAAATTTGATTTATCCCATTTTACTAGACTAATCATATCAACACTTGGATTAGCTTACTAAATTATTACTTTCTCTTGTCTTGAACCATATGATTTATCATTAGAAATTCCTTTCACTTTTAAGTCATTCTTGACCCGACTTCTCCATACTTGAATCCCTTTGGATTGAAAACCCAATGTACTTTGGCAATGCATTGATTCCTTTGGAATGTACTCAACATCCCTCTTCATTGTTGTCACATATCTTGAGTGCTATAATAGACTCAAATATCTTGGAATTCACCTAGTGGTATTCTTTTCCACTATCTTTGAGTTACTCTTTGAACTTTATTAAATTTTGGAATGAAATGAGATTTACGTAATTCCTTCCCCAAAGTATGGCTATATACCTCTAGAACCAATCTACACATTATGCATTTCTTATGCATCTGCTGGAAGTTTTTTAGTGTGCACACACCTACATTACTTCATCATGAATTTTATCATATAACCATGCTTCCACTGTGTACTTTGTTATCAATAGTGGAGGTGCTACCTCCAAAAATGTAGGTCTGATCCTTGGAATGTTACATTTTATTTCCATGTATACATTATGTCTTCCTTTATCAAAATACTAGTATCTTGATATATCAATATGCATAGAACAAATCTTTCCACAATGTACCTTTTTTTTTACCTTATCGTTCTTTAGTCTTGACCTTTTGATCATCTTGTGAGAAATTTTTGTCATAGCACCTATGCCTCGAGTACCTATGTCCCTTCTTGATATCAGGTCCAAACTCTTTTACTCTACATCCCCAAATGGTATGCATATTTTTCATCCTGAAATATTTTCCCAAATTAGAGTTTCATAGAAGTCTTACATCTTACTCACTGAGTATAGACGTCTTCAAATAGTAGCTTCCTCAAGCAATCATATTCCATATGAATCTGGATTGTCTTCCCCAAACAATAATTTCATTAGGGTTATCCATGTTGCTTGTCGAACCCAACATCTGATCCAATAACTTCTTAAAAATCCCAAATGTAAAAATAAAGAATTGTCTTTGTCCTTCTTTATTTGATCTATAGAAATCTCTAGTTTTTTTTTTTTTATCTTCTTCCACCATGGTTGTGTGAGCCACCTTAACTTTAATAGCTATCCAAAAATTGTATTTTTTTTTCTGCAATCCATGTACAGTTCTTCTTCTTCTTCACATCCCAATACAACTCTTGGACCCTTGTTGGATCCTTCTCTTTAGTTTCACTAGCCTTCTTTACTTTGCGTGATGCAGGTTTGTACAATCAAGAGTCTCACAAGCTCCTTCCTAAGCCATTTTCTTTCTTTTAACACAGTTTTTGGGCATAAACCCATTTTCATTGGACCCCAACCTCATGTGACCATAGGATGTGACCAAGCGCTAACTGATAGGCACTTAGCTAGAGCCTAGGGAAATTCAGGGCTCCATAACTTTGGAGTTTCTCTCAACTTACACATTGACTTCTCCTGAGTGCCAAACTAACGAACTCCCAAACTGGCTCTCAGGAGCTTCACACTTCATATATTTTCCCCTCCTCTTCCTTAGCTTTTCCCAAATGCCAGAATGAAAAACCACCATAGTTTTTTCAACATCCATGTACCAGGATGCTACGCGGCAAAATTACAGAATGGAAACATGGCTCCATCCAATAGACAACACGTGTCATATCTTAATTAGGTACGAAAGATCCCTGAAATTACCGAAAACAATGACATGTGGAAAGAATCATGTGTATCCACGTCACCCTAGGTGATGTGAGGAAGCTGCATTACTTCCGTGCTTCGTGAATTCATAAATTCAGGCTTCGTATGTTTCTACTTCATTTCCCCAAACGTCGAACCGACAAAGTTCTAAACAACTACTCCTTCGAGGCTTCTGAGGATTCTCAAATTCCTCCCTCTTTTTATCTAAATGTTGAATTTATGAACTCGGTGGTGTTCTTGAATCCACGGTCGACAAATAAGGTGACAACGCATGGCCTGACCTACGAGTGACAAGTGTCAGGTCACAATTGGTCAATAATACCTACCAAAGGTATGAAACTGGATACCAGTACCACATGGAATGCTTAGTATAGGTCCATGTCACCCTCAGTGACATCAAAAGTCCAATTCACTCTGAAACTTCGGGCTTCGACAGATTCTCCTTCGACACTTCTCCAAACCCCTAAATCACCGGACTTCTAAACTTCAGAACACTTTGGGGTCCACTTAGCTCTGTTGTCATCAATTCAAGTGGTGGCATGTGGTCCCATTGTCGAGCGACACATGTTATGTCACTATTGGTACAACCAGGTCTATGAAATTAAAAATCTAGATAACACATGGCATGCCTATAGGAGTTCCACATCACCCCACGTGATGTCACCATGCCATGCCACAATCCCTGCTTCGACACTTCGTAGCTTCGAGCTTCAGAGCCTTTTGCATTACATCACAATGTTTCTTTTAAACAGCTTCTTCCTGGATCTTCGAGACTTTGGGGCTCCGAGACTTCGGAGCTTTCCTTAACACTAGTCCTCATTCCTCCTAAACTTAGAAATCTCAAATTGAGTTACTCCAAAGCTTCGAGACTCCGACTCTTCAGGACTTCGAGAGACTTAACATTTCAACACTTCAAACTATCTGAACATAGAATTAGTGAATATGGATATATTCCTTGCTCAGATGTCAGTAATTAATGTAGTGACACATGGCCCCACTGACAGGCGACACGTGCCAGGTCCAAAATGGTCATAAGGGCATGTTAAAGGTACCAAAACAAGTGACACGTGGTAGACTTAGGGTAGGTCCACATCACCTTAGGTGACTTCATCCTACCACTTCATATCCATCACTTCAGGGCTTAGGCACTTCAGGCTTCAGAAGATTCCATTCCCTCACACCTTTTAGCTCCTGAATGCCAAACCTCTAAATAGGTCTACGTCACTTTGGTGCTTCAGGACTTCGAAGCTCTAAGACTTTGGACGATTTTACTACTAAACACCACACAACCGTCAAATTTTTGAACCCCAATCATCTCTTAATATTCAAACATGTGTCCCTATAATGGACGATTCATATTGGTTTCGCACTTCGGGACTCCGGGACTCCGGGACTTCGGAGCTCCAAGACTTCGACAGTCTTCTCTACTTATAGTTTTAAAATGGTTGGAGGGGAGAAGTCTGAAGGAATTTGATGCTTAACCTCCATTCACCTTCTCTAGATCTAATGGTTTTGAGGGGTATGTCCCTTCCTGAACTAATCCAACAACCCAAATTTAATTTTTTTGGTTCCCAAACCCATGGTTACCACAACCTCTTTTCTCTATTGTGTTTCTTAAACCGATGTACCTCCTAAGCTTCAAAACATGGCCAAGGTATTCTCTTGGCATGCAAAGATGCTCTTAACTTCAAATTTTATCCCTTTATACATTAATTCCTTCTAACTTTATTCTATAACCACTTATACAACCCAATTCAGGCTCGTTGTCGCAAATTGGCCTCTAATACCGATTTGTAACATCCCCAGCCACCCAGGTCGGGTCATTACATAATAAAATATTATTCTTATTGAGCTTATAATAAGAAAAATGTGGCATACCCAGCCATAGACCTGTTGGGCTATGGCACACAGAGACTCTTGCAGAACATCATACATAAATAACTTAATAGACAATTACATTCTACTAATACATAGATAAATATGAAAATAATAGTAAAGCCTATACGTACAACATATACAAGATAAACACAAAAATATAAAACATGTATACCTACACAACATGTAAACGAACATATAAATGGTACTTATACTTTATAGATGACCACCAATTGTGTGAAGACCTTCCAGGAACCTCCCAGCCATAAACCATTCTTCTCATCACTCTTAGCAGTGGGTGACCCTCGAGTTGGGACTAAACTCCACATGGGAAAATGGATTCCTAGGCTAGGCAAGGACAATAGGAAGGACTTCCTCCAAGGATCCAACTTACACACACATATCATAGCCTCTCATCCCCCCCATGTCTGTCCCACCCTAGGAAGTATACACCTTCACTATCCAACAGTCCATCAGTTGCTCCACTTCCTTTCTAGGGATTCAACAATAGGTCGGATCAGGAATTCTCAGAGTGTTATCATTTTTGTTGGACTCCCTCCAGGATAACTCACTTCCCGAGAAACCTCTCTCACCTGGAGAGAGTTTCTCACAGGTCTGAAAACTCACTTCTTCAATTACAAAAAACTCTCTCACCTGGAGAGAGTAGCTCATAGACCTGACAAACTACTTCTTCCATCCATAGGCCTGACAACCCACCTCTTCAATCCATCTCCTAAGCTAATCTATTAAGGTTTCTACAACAGAAACAACTCATTTATGGACATAGGTGAACATAGAAATATAAATCCCCCTAAGGTAGGGTACGGGATCAGCAAAATACCAGAGCATGCAGTTACATAGGTTCACCCCATGGAAGAGGGTTCAACAAAAATGGTGGAAAAAGGTTGACTGTGTGCATGCTCAGTGCGTGAGTGAATGGAGCCAAAAAAATCCCCCAAAACAGATGAATTCTCCACATATATTTCCATGTGTCCTTGATGACACATGGCTCTTCAGGAAATCACTTCCCTTCCACTTGGGATGTAAATGTGTTGAACCTGCATAGAATAGATCTATCTAGAAAATACCACACACATTTGCAGAGAGAAATTGAGAAAGAAGAAGCAAGATAGAAAGAATGGAAGAATTATCATTAACCATATTCCACACTCAAAGAGTGATTAATTTACAATAGATATAGGATACATGAGTAACTAATGAGCCATAGTGGTGGTCTAGATTGATCTGGACACACACCAACAGTTACAAGAGTAAACTACCACCTAGTCTAGTCTCTCAGGTAGTTACGGGAGTGAACTACCACCTAGCTGAGTTAACTAGTCAACTAGTCTTCAGTTAACTAACTGAACAAAGAGTAGTGAGTTGGTGATGATCCCAATGTTTCATGGTGACAAAACCAATGTTGCATCTAAACTCAACTCAACTAGTCAAACTGAAGTGTCAACTGAAAGAGAATATTCTCCAGGTGGAATATTCTCCCCTAAAATATAAGAGACTGGATAATGACTAATTATGACTAATAAACAAGGAATAACCTTAGGAAAAATAAATCCTAGGTGTGTCTGAAGTAACTCCAACACCCCCCCTGAACATCACTATGGTGAAAATAAAGAATGGGTTCTAGGTACGAGGCCATGTTAGGTACCTAAATACAAAAGATACACTGAAATGAATGAGGAAAGAAGGAAAACCTCATGGAAACACCCCCCTCAAATTACAATGAATAAAACAATAAATGAGAAGGAACAAAAAACAATTGCTAAACAACCTTGTCCTTCACTCCAAGAAGACCGTGTAACTGTGCAAGTTTGTGCTCATTGAAGATTTTGTTGAAGATGTAGATGTATGCATGGATCTAATGAAGTAGATGAATCATTGATATTTCCACACATATCCACTTTCTCTTCTTGTAATGAACAATATCCAAATAAATTATGAATAAAACTTTGAAAACTGTGCGGCCGTTTCTGGAAAAACGTTGAAATTTTTTTTATTTTGAAATGATCATAACTTCACTTTCCGAACTCTGATTCGGACGATTTTTTTTTGAAATTGGATATTTTTCCAAGAAGAATTCAAATATCCAATTTTTTTTTGCAAATAGTGCTAATAAAATATCAGAATGGTGTCTGATGTGCATGGATCCCATTTTGACTCCTGAGATGCATGCATGGTGCATGCAAAAGTGTCTGCATGTGACTCCTGAGATGAATGCCATATATCTTCCACTTGAATTTCAAAAAACAAATCTGAAATGGAGTAGACATAATCTTCAATTAATGGAATACAAATTTCTACAAATACTTTTGTAGAAGACTCTTCATAATAAGAGGCTTGATATTCTGATGGCTTCTCTTCTAGCTCTATCTGTTGGACCTCCTGCATGAAATATTCACAATATTATTTATTCCCAAATAGAACCTCCAATATGGTCCATAATTCATTTTGAGTTGATTCTTGTGATTCTGCATATACTTGATGGAAAAGTTCGGGAGAAACAGACATGACGATACTTCCTATGGCCATATCTTGTCTATTGAGAAAGTCATTTTTCTCATCGATGGAATTAGGATATACTTCCATTTCCATAGTAATTTGGTATAATCCTTTGCATCTTAGCATAATAAAAAAATTTGGCTTCCATTCCAAATAGTTATGAGGCGTGAGAAGAATTTTCGGCGAATAATCCATCTTTTTGTTGTCTTCAATCTTTTGTACCTACAAAAAATGATTTGGTGTAGCTTTTGCTTAGCAGTCCATCAGCTATGATACCATGTAAATGTGTTGAACCTGCATAGAATAGATCTAGCTATAAAATACTACACACATTTGCAGAGAGAAATTGAGAAAGAAGAAGCAAGATAGAAAGAATGGAAGAATTATCATTAATCATATTCCACACTCAAAGAGAATAATTTACAATATATATAGGATACATGAGTAACTAATGAGCCATAATGGTGGTCTATATTGATCTGGACACACACCAGCAGTTACAAGAATAAACTTCCACCTATTCTAGTCTCTCAGGCAGTTACGGGAGTGAACTGCCACCTAGGTGAGTTAACTAGTCAACTAGTCTTCAGTTCACTGACTGAACAAAGAGTAGTGAGTTGGTGATGATCCCAATGTTGCATGGTGACAAAACCAATGCAACACCTAAACTCAACTCAACTAGTCAAACTGAAGTGTCAACTGAAAGAGAATATTCTCCAGGTGGAATATTCTCCCCTAAAATATAGGAGACTGGATAATGACTAATTATGACTAATAAACAACGAATAACCTTAGGAAAAATAAATCCTAGGTGTGTGTGAAGTAACTCCAACATGGGATTCATCCTCCTCCCAAAATAAATTAGGATAAAGGTTATGTCCAAACCTTATCCTTTTAGGAATATATTATAATATTCCTTTGGAGATAATCCCTCAAGATTAACCCCCTTCCCTATCATCTTAGCCCCTTCCCTTTCCCTTCCTAGTGGAGCTTATTCCACCATACTTTTTTATCGTGGTCAATCTACATGTAACGATGTTTTATATTAATGATATGAGTATTTACATATACAAAAATAGGCTCATTGGCCTTTAGAATCTAGGCTCTTCAGCCTAATGAAAACATAATCATCTTAGCTTATAATCACTTGCCTCACCATCCTACAAATCATATTTACATTCACATTTACAATTGGGGTTCGATCTTGGGGTGTTACACTTTTCATGTGATTTCTTTAATGTCTCTTATACTTGGAAATGGATCTGCCTGATCTTCTCAACAATTTTTTCTACTTTTAATGCATCACCTATGAGGTCCTTCATCACTCCTCCTTGTTTTCCATATCAAATATATAAGGGTGAATGTAACATTCCCCCGGCCAACAATGGGCTAGAGTGCACCACTCCAGAGCAACCACTCATGCTCTGACACCAGTCGGTAACATTCCCAGTGATCAACTGAGCTATGCCACCTATATTTACTATTTAAACTGCATGCAGTGAAAACATATACATACAACATTCTTGCAGAAGATTTAAAGATAAACAACAATTTTATTTGTGTAACATACAAATTTTATATTGAAATAATAGTAACTACATTTATGCAACATTTACAGGAAATTACCCATAAGCACATAAGCAATCATAATCACATATATGATAAAATTGTAACATAGGCATGCAAATAACAAAGCAACATATCATTTTATCATACAATTGATACTTATCTTAGAAAGACTGTCACCAACTGCTTACAGACCATCCACGAACCTCCTAGCCATAGACTACATTGTTCATCACTCTCAACAGTGAGTCACCCCCGAGATAGGACTGAACTCCACCCAGGGTAAAGGGTTCCTATATAGGCTAAGGCTCAAGGACAATAAGAAAGACTCCATCTCAGGTACTCACTCAACTAACAGCCTATAGCCTCTTATTCCCCACATGATTGTCCCACCTAAGGAAGTGTGCCCCTTCTCTGCTCAACAATCCCTCGATTTCCCCACTTCCCTTCCAGGGATTTAGAAACAGGTTGGACCGGAAGTCTTAGAGAATTGTAGTTGTAGTTTAGCACCTTCAAGAATCAATCCCCAGCAATTCTCTCACTTAAAGAACTACTCACAGGCCTGACAACCCACTTCTTCAATCCCTCTCCAATATAACCAGGTAAACCAACCAAAAAGGGTTATGGGAACAGGTTCCAGAATGGTGAAAAGGATGTCTCCAGGATAAAAAAATGCATGAGTAAAAATGGTCATGAAATCATTGACTGGATAACTAAGTGTGTACAGGAATCACTATGAACTCTTCATGAAAAGTGATGGTGAGAATGATGGTCAAGCTCCCATCTCTGGAATCCCCCAAATGAGATAAGTCCCCCCACGATATGAATGCATGTCCCCAACTTGACACTTGTCATATCGGAAGTTACTTTGGTCCACTTGTCTCCAACTTTAGAACTTAGGATAAAATAATTATCTATACTTTACATTTTAGAAATATTAATATAATATTCCCTTGACTTTTGGACCTCCCTTTCCCTAACTGGTGAAGTTCAGACCCCCATCTCTTTTATCATGGTCAGTCTATGAACAATGATGTATTTTATATTAATCATGAGTCATGTACAAATTAGGTGCATTAGCCCTTGACATCTAGGCGTTCTGCCCTAGTACCAAAACATAATCATCTCAGCTTATAATAATCGGCTCACTAGCCTATAACACATATCATATACATGAGGCTCATTGTCATCCATACTGCACACACCTTAGTTACTATGCACGGTATCTTGTGATGTTCATATTACATCATTTTACTGCACAGTTCATGCACACACTATTCCACATGATGTGCATTACCAAATGAGGTCGAAACAGCTCACCAACTTAAGTATATTTATCTTACATTTACAATTGGGTTCGGTCGAGGAATATTACAGTGAAGGTTGCAAATACACAAAGAAAGTTTCAAAATATTACTTATCAATAGAAGTGTGGACTTCTTTGTTATAAGACTATTGTATATAGATTAGATTGTAATCCCAAGTCTTTGGATGCCTCTGATTGTAACCCCTCAAAATTTGCACCAAAGTCTTGTTGACTACTTTCGTTTTCCCATTTTTCTATAGATGGAATGTTGTATACCTCTTTAACTTAGTATCCATATTATCCCACAATCCAATCCAAAATTCACTAAGAAATTGGGTATCCCTGTCTGCGATTATGATCCTTGGTATACCAAAGTGAAACCAAACCTATTCAAAGAACAATTTTATTGCTTCATGTCCCTTGATGGTCTTTTCACATGTAATGAGAATGCACATTTTTCTAAACCTATCAACTACCAAAAATAAATAGTCATGTCCCTTCCATGTGGTTGGTAAACCTCCAAAAAAAAACATGGAAATGCTTTCCCAAGGTCAAGTGGGTACAGGTAAGGGATGGTATAGAGCTTGCTTCCTATTGCTGGGTTTTTTGGTACAACAAAGTATACATCCTCTAATATATTGTGCTACATATTCTTGCATTCTAGGCCAATACAAATACCTTTGTAAGTTGGAAATCGTCTTCCCAATACCAAAATTTATGGCAACCTTGGAGGTGTGAGCCTATCGGATAAGATACAATTCTTCACCTTTAGAAGCACAAAGCTTGTCGATCTTGTAGAGTAAACCATTCTAGAAATTATAGTCAACCTTTCCGTCACCTTATTCTATATGAATATTTCCCTGTAGTTGTTGAAACACCTCCTTGAAGTCATCATCTTCTATGTATGCCTCTTTTTATGCATCATGGGTAAAAGGATCCATGTGCATCAAAATTCCCAAAGTTGTAATATTGGATGTGGGTGGTCATGAAAGAATGTTTTCCAACTTGTTTGTGCTACCCTTCTTATACTTGATGACTAGATGAAATTGTTTTAAAATCCCCATCCACTTGTAATGTTTGGTTTGTTTTATCTTACTCTAGGAGTACTGCAAATACTGTAATGGCTAGTGATCTATGTGGATGATGGTCTCCTTTCCCATTATATAGTGATTCCACTTTTTGACATATTGTACCAAGGCATAGAGATCCTTTTCATAGGTAGGGTAGTTGAGAACCGCCCCATGAAATACTTCAGAAAGATAGAAAATAGGCCTCCATCCCTGCATCAGTATTTCTCTCATAGCATACCCACCTGCATATATCTCCACTTCGAAGGGCTTCTGCAAGTTTGGTAGTGTGAGAATTGGTGCTTGATTAATATTTCTTGTCGTATCATTAAATGAATTATATTTATTCTTTCCCTAGCAGAAACTCTTACCATTGGCTTTTATGGCATGGAGTGATGCAGCTACCGCTGAAAATGAAGCTATTGAATTTTGCAAGTAATTTTCTACCCCAACAAAACTCCTAAATTTAGTGAGATTTCTAGGAATTGGCTATTTCATGATGGAATCCATGTTTGTGGGATCTAACTTGAGTTCCCCTCCACCAATCACGTACCCAAAATACACCAAAGAGTGTTGATAAAACTTGTATTTCTTGATATTGGTCAGAAGTTGGTTCTTTTTCAGAGTCTCTGATACTTGCATAAGATGTGAGATGTGATCCTCCCATGAATTGCTATAAACCATTATATCATCCTAATAAAAAATAACAAATGAATCTTGATAAGGGCATAAAAAATCATTCATTAGTCTCATAAATGTAGTTGGTGCATTGCATAAATTGAATGGCATAATTAACCACTCATAAAAACCTTGCCTTTCCTTGAAGTCAGTCTTCTAGGTATCTTCTTATTTTACTCGTACCTAGTGATATCTTGATTTCAAATCCATCTTGGTGAAGTAATTGGCATGCTACAACTAGTCTAACTGATCATCGATCCTTGGCATAGGGTATTGGTTATTTATTGTAATCTTGTTCAATGTCTTGTAATCAATACACATTCTCCAAGTCAAATCCTTCTTGGGCACAATTATGATGGGTGACCCACAAGGTGAGGTACTTGGTCAAATCACACCCTGCTCCAACAACTCTTGTAGTTTCTTCTTCACTTCATTCACTTATAGAAAAGGTTTTCTATACATCCCAATATTTGGCAATGGGGGTCTAGAAATAACTTTATTTTGTATTCCACATCCCTCTTGAGTGGCATCTCTTTGGGATCCTTTAACAATCCTCTGTATTCCTTTAGAAACTCCTCCACCTGATGTTTCTTCTTGTTATAACCCTAAATTGCACCTCACATGCTTACCTGGCATCAGGCCAACTCATATCCATTTGTTGCCAAAGCCATGCTGAATAAACTCTTGAAAATCCTCTTAAATTATGTAAAACACGCCCTAACCTACTACTGCACGCGTTGGAACACTGGCAGGCCTACTACTGCATGCATTGGAACGTTGGCTGGCCTACTACAGCCCGCATTTACCTAACAAAGCAAAAAAACAGGAAAGTTTCCGACGGGACAAAATGCTTTGGGTCAGTTAACTGAAGCTCCCAACCATGCATGGCCGAGAGTTCGTCCAAAACCCTAGATCCCTCTAGCCTATAAAAGGAGGGGTAGGGGTACTATTTGGAGGAGGAAAAAGATAGCAAAGAAACTCTGCCCAATTGTCGAATCCATTTGTCCCAACCCTTTAGCCTTTCCTCAAGCTTAAGAAGAATTCAAAAAAGCAGTTGGAGGACAAAGAAGAGGAGGAGCCCAGGATCAGGATCGAGGAACGGTGGTCGGTCTCTATCATTATTTTAAGTTGATTCATCTTGAGATTAATAAAAGAAATATTTTTCCCGTCCCAATGCACGAGTGATATATATTATATTTGATTTATGCTTAATCTCTAACCCTCAGGTAGAAAAACAACATGCATGCGTAGTGTCTTGTCTTGATTATAGGATTGTTTTTTGGAAGGAGCAGCGAAAGCAAGAGGATAAAGTGTGACGGAGGATTTACATCAAACATCGATAGAAAAAGGTTAGTAGGTATTTTCCATGCTTGTGTGTGAAAAAGGGGATTTGAGTATTGGGGTGATAGGTTAAAAGTGTTTTCTTTAAGGTCATGATCTGCGTACAAGTTCAGCCCTAGTTTGTTAGTCCGTAGGGTATTATTTCCCAACAACAGAATTGGCGACTCCACTGGGGATAGTACTCTTAGGGTTTCTGGATTTAAGTGAGGTTTTTGGGTAGTTTAAAGGAGTAGATTCTCTGTTTCTTTGTTTGGTTGTTTTCTGTTAGGTCAGAGCTAGCAGGGAACCTGGTTCTTAATACTAGTTTTTCCTTGACTGTTGCTTGACATTGATTATCGGGACACACAGAGGTACACGCGGCCTGCAGAAGGCCTGCACGCGTGTAACCCGCACCCTAACCTTCTACAGTCCACGTTTGAACGCTTGCTGCAGAGGTTTCAGTAGCGTGTAGGGATCAGAGAGATTAAGAGGCAGTCTCCTCTTCCCTATCAGAATTTTACATTCTCAGGGGGCTTTCTGGATCCTGTCTGGGTCTTCCTGGTTTACAGTCTTGTCTCAGTCTGCCTTATTGTGATTATCATTTTTTGCATTTAGTTTCCTTTTCTGTTAAAAAAGAAGCATCCAAGCCTTCAAGAGACCCTGGTTGTCAATACCATAGGCCTCTTCAAGGTCTGGGCTGCCTGTGTTTGATTTTTCTTGGATTTTATACCTACACGCGGCTTGTTTCAGTTCAGCCTGCGGGTACCCGCGCGCTATTATAGCTTAGCACGCGTTTGAACGCGTGTTGTTTCAGTGACAGTAACGGGCTTGATTGGGTGCTTTTCAATTAGGGTGGGTTAGTCATCCCCTCATGTGGTGAGAAGTGTTCCTCTTAGGATTTTGAGTCTAAGGTTACACAGTCGGTAGGTTAGGGCCTCTTATCCTTAGCCTGTGTTTTTCTTAGTTGATGTTTTGATAGAAAAGACAAAAGGAAAAAAAAAATGTTTTATGGTTTTTAGACAAGTGTTAGAATCGGTGCTTTCTTGATTGCCTATGTGCGTCTTTGCTCTGGTTCTTTGCGATCTGCGCTTTAAGCCAGAATTTTTTTTTTTTTTCTTAGTTTTGTGCTTGACAGCATTTTCCCTTTGTTGCTTCATTTTGCAATTAAATATAAAAAAAAAATATATCTCTTTTTCATTTTCTTCTTGGTTTGAAGATTGTGTTGTTGCATCAGTAGCTAGGAAGAAGTCTCTTTTTCATAAGTTTTTGCAGTACATTTAGCACATAAGTAGCTCATAGATTGAGCGAAATTCCTTTATGTTTTTCTACATGAAATCTTAGAAAATTCGAAAAGAAAAAGAAGTCTTTCTTGTTGAAAAGTTGCTGGTTTTTGCATTTTTTGTAAAAGTTTTTGTTTCCAAGAATTTCTTGTTCATTTTTCTGAGTCTTTACACACCATCAGTTTCACCTTCATACCTTGTGACATAAAAAATCCCATTAAAAGCAACGCTAATTAAAAACTATTAGACTTTTTGTTGGTAGGGTTCATACACTAGCTCAGGATTAGGGCCTTGGAATAGGTTGGAGAGTAAATTCTCCAAGGCCACTCAAACCAAACATTGGAGTCTGTCATAGGGAGTGTAGAAGTCCAGTTACGGAAATTTATCTAGGACCCCCCTCTAACACAGGGGCTAAACAAGAGGTCGCGTAAGGAAAGGTAGAGGAGATAACCCCTCCAAAGCTGGACCAAGCGTAGTGGAGAACAAATATCGAGGATTTGTTGAGGGATTCCATCATTTGCATTTGCCACGGAGCTTCATGGGTCTCGAATCCGTTCAAGGTCCTCAATTGTCTTCCGAACCATTTGCTCTCGATACCCTTGACAAGTTTCGGGCTTGATACCTTGCTCATTGTGGTCTACCCAACTATCGACTGTACCTGCCTGGTGACTATTCACGTGCTGGCAAATTAGTTGCCAATATTTTCTAGGGACATACACAGGTGACTGCGGGGGTATACCGCGGTACCTAGGACAGACATCGGGCCATGCTTTGCAGAGTATACCCGAAGGGTGCTTCCGAATTCGAGTTGCACTTACACCGGTAAGTTGCTCTAGTGTTGGTTGTTGTAACTGTTCTTCAAAATAGTTAGTGTTTGCTTGTCTTATCTCATAGGGGCTTATTTTAGTGTGTGTTACTGTTTGTTCATGTAGAATACCTTAGCGTGTCGTGAATATTCTCACACAGTGGAGGATTCAGAGCTCCATCGATCACAAAGGCTTCTGGGCCTGCTGCTGGTTATACTGGAGCCACCCCCGCCACCATTGAGGCAGAAGCTAGACCAACAAGGGTCTTTCGAAGCAACCGGGTTACAAACCATTGAGCCCGAACAACTATCGGAGGAATCAACCGCCAATCTTGGTTTAGTTGAAACCCCAACCACTGATACTTGGCCGCAAGTGATTGGGCTAATTCAATTTTACGAATGCCTGTCAGCGCCTCACACAGCTATGGAAACAAATGTTGTTACTTCCTCTAGGAATTCTTCTGTTCCCACCACCGTTGCTACCACCGGAGAAGCATATCCTAACTTGCCTTTGTCGATGGTCTGGGCCACTATGGTCTTGGTCGCAACTACATCGCACAGTGGACTGACCCCATCTATGGTGGCGGCCACACCTCCCTTCACACCTAGTGCGACAGGCCCTCCATTTTCATATGGTATGCCCAGTTCAGGTGCAAGTCCTGAACTCACTTACTCCATGCTACAGACTTTGGGTCTGGGGGTAGGGATCTCTAACGCTCCTCTGCAAGGTCAACTCAGAGGAATTCTTGTCCCTTTCAATTCTTTTCCTTACGCTGGAGGTCATATCTCTCCTTCGTCCCCTTCTCTTGGTGGATTGCATCAGCAGTCCGTCGGGCAGCCTGCACACATGAGTTCAGTTGGAGCCGGGATTCAAGGAACGCCCGCGCAAACTCAACTAGTAGGTTCATCACCGTTTGTTTGGAATGGGACGTTTGGTAACAACACTTTCGCATCTACTGCTTTCCCATCTGGGGGCACTCCCATCTTTGGACAATCTACTACGGCGCAGGGTACTATTCCTGCGGCGGGGGCACATATACCAGGACCTTGGAACTCAGGAAAAGGATCTGTTCCTTCCTCTGGAATGTCATTCTGGGGTAATTCTTTCAACAGTCAATGGAACCCCGGGCAGACTTCTATGCCTCTTCCATCAGGACTGGCATGGGGTAATCCTTCCCAAAGTCCATCAAACATGATGAATTCCCAACATCCTATGTCCTTTATGGGGAATCAGCCAATGATGTCTCCACAGATGAAAAATCTCTATGCTGGTCAGGGCCATGGTTTCTACCAGAATACGGGCCAGCAACCAAACTTTTCTTGGCAACCTGGTGCCAGTCAAACTCCAGGACCCTTTTATCCAGGATATCAGCAGCAACCTAAACTACCATTCTTGGCGACGTTACACTTGCTAGATTTGACACGGTTGTTAAATGATCTTATCTGTCACGATCTGCATTGGCCTCCTATGCCAAAAAAGTTGCCTTCGGACATTCTAAAGTTCGAGGACAAACCTAACGAATATCTAGGGGATCACATGACTACTTTCCATCTCTGGTGTTCATCTAACTCACTGAAAGATGGCTCCATCCAGTTGCTATTGTTTCAACACACTCTTATTGGGAGTGCCACGAAATGGTATGTAGAGCTTGATCGTTCACGATACTCTTCTTTTGGCAAACTGGCCATGGCCTTCCTTAACCATTTCTAGTTACCTGTGAGATATGACGTTGGCACAGAGTTGCTAGCCAATTTCGAACAGACAACAACAGACCATATCTCTAATCATATCTGAGAGTGGCGACGCCGAAAGAGTTTAATCAAAGTACCAGTTCCACCAGCATTCCTACTTGAGTGGTTCTTTAAGTATTTAGTACCGCAATTATCCAAAGACGTCGCAACTTCTGGGGTTTTCTCCGAAGAAGATGCCATCATGAGGGCTCAATAGTTTGAGATTATCTATTCTCAGTCTGGTCTATTGTATAACATCCTGCCAGATGCACCATGATCGATACTGGATAAAACCAGACAGAGAGCGAGACCACATGCCAATGGTATTTTTGGTTCTTCACAAACTAAGCCCACTGAGAAATTGACTAAACAATTGCAACAGTTATCTATACAACACTCAGTGGCCAGCCAAACTACTGCTTTGGTTGCTCCTCCTACCCAAATGTCGGAAGTACACTCTGTACAGGCGACTAACCCAAAGGCCACCCAGCAGCCTGAGGGCAAGAAAAAACAACGCAAGAAGGGTAAGGGGGATAAGAAACCCACTGATAATGCTGGCGAGGGCACCACGGAAAAGAGGAAGGTGAGGTATCCTTGCAACTTATGTGTGGAAGACCACCCAACCCATTTATTCCCTCGACTTGCAGAGGCCCAAAAGTTTGTCACACAACAACAACAACAAGTCGTGTTGACTAATCCCTTTTAGCATGGGAAAAATTTAACTCAAGCCTCTGCAAGTGCCGAAGGGGGCAGCCAGGAAACCTACCCTCCTCCAAATAATTCCTCTTCCGCGAACGTATATATGGTTAGGGGTGATGCTTTGATAACGACTAGAGCACACGACTATAGTAAACCAAGTGCCTCTGAGAAGGGAAAGGAATTTGAATTCCCATCTCTTCCTCTACAGATTGAGAAGACATTGGGTGAAACAATGACACACATTCCAAAGGGTGCATTTAAGAAATATTCTCACAATACAAACACAAGGGCCGCCCAGAACTACTCTGTGGTGGAAGATTTATCCCAAACCCCTTGTGCTATGTCTGCTTTGGAGGTCCTCCAAAGTTTCCCTGCTCAGAAAAAAGCCTTGTTGGTTGCTTTAGGCTCTACTGAGACATGTAACCCAGGTACCATCATGTTAGATACGAGTGACTTAAAACCTCGTTTGCCTTACCACGTCACGTTTCAGATAGTAGTGGCTCATCCCACGAAAAATTTTACATGGAATATCTTCCGCACGGTGGTCGACGAGGGTGCTTCGACTTGCGTTATGTCATTAGCATGCTCGAAAGCCATTGGTCAGCCTGAGTTGTCTCCATCACCTACTCTCCTCACTGCGTTTGACAGTCGTTCTTTCCGACCACATGGCATCATTCCTTCTTTCCCTGTGCAGTTAGGGGGAAAGACCGTGTGTGTTGAAGTAGAGGTAGTCGATGCCCCCCTCGACTACAATATCTTGTTAGGCCATAGTTGGAATTATTCTTTGCAAGTGGTGGTCGCTATAGTTCTCTGAGTCTTATTGTTTCCACATGAAGGCCGGATAGTGACCATTGATCAATTGTCCTTCTCTAGACCTGACCCAGCCTTGGGGGCATCCACGGTTCCCATGATAGATAATCCTCAAGCTGGTGTCATTAACGTAGGAGTTGGTTTGTGCCCATATTTGATGGGTAATTTTGATTACCGACCTCCTCATAGCGATGTCAAGTTTATATCGACTCACCACAAGGCTGATATTTTTCATGTTGCGTCATTCTGCACGACTTACTTTGAGGATTTGTGGATTCTTCCTTCCCCATCAGCCACAGTGGATGAGACAGGGCACTCTAGCATGTCCATGCCCTTGTCAGCCGCTGAAGCAGCATACTCTTTAGTCCAGCAAGCTTCAGCTACTCCTGATCTGACTCCCGCACAAGAGTCGGATCCACTTTCAGAGCCTATCTGGGCTCAGGGTTCTCTTGCTACCACTAATTCGTTAGACTTATTCTTGCCTTCTGACGAAGCTGTAATCAAAGCAATGACGAGTCCGGACAAATCTTGGGACGATCTTCATCATAGATCATATTTCCTCCCAGTGTTACACCGAATTGAGGCAGGATAATTCACTACCACCATGACGGGAGATCAGTCGTGTCCTATTAACCTCTTATCTACACAAGAAATTTATGATGACGGGAATATGGCAACTATCGATGAAACTATACCTCTCGATATCTTCCAAACCCCTAGCGTTGTGGAGAATGTCTTCGTCGGAGTGGATTTCTCCCCCGAAGAGATTCAGATTTACACGGATCTTTTCAAAGAATTCCATGATGTTTTTGCCTGGTCTTACAAGGAAATGCCAAGCATCGATCCAAAGATAGTTGAATATGAAATCACAACGTATCTTGATGCTAAGCCTGTTCGACAAAAACTTCATCCAGTTAATCCTAGGAAAGTAGCAGCCATCAAAGCTAAGGTTGAGAAATTGCTCAAGGCAGGGTTCATTTACCCAATTCATTTGACTCAGTGGGTGTCAAACCCTGTACCGGTCGATAAAAAACAAGGCACGATTCATGTATGTACTGATTTCCATGATTTGAATAAGGCATTTCCAAAAGATAATTACCCAACCCCATTCATCAATCATATCATTGATGAATGCACCGGTTGTGAATCCTTTTCATTCATGGATGGTTTTTCAGGATATAATCAAATCCAAATCAAACCTGAGGACCAACATAAAACGACATTCATTTGTCCATGGGGTACATTCGCCTATCATAAGATTCCTTTTGGTCTTAAGAATGTTGGAGCCACTTTCCAGCAGGCCATGTATTTTACGTTTCATGACCTCAAACATATAGTCGAGGCCTATCTAGATGATTTAGCATCACGCTCTCACAAGTGAAAGGATCATCCTATGCACCTCCGACTAATCTTCGAACGTTGTCGCTACTTCAGGATTCACTTGAATCCCAACAAGTGCAACTTTTGCGTCACGTCAGGACATTTGTTAGGTTTCATTGTTTCAACAACAGGGATCATGGTCGATCCTCTTAAGGTGGAGGCAATAGTCCAATTGCCCCCCCCCTGCGTACAATATTACAACTTCAGAGTCTTCAAGGCAAGGTGAACTTCTTACGACGCTTCATCTCCAACTATGTCAAAATCACCAAGGTCTTTATGTGTTTAATGAAGAAGGATGTTCCTTTTTTCTGGGACGAAGCCTCTCAATGCTCTTTCAACGCATTGAAACATGCCCTCACTACCACACCTCTGCTACAGCCACCTAATTATAACAAAGACTTCTTATTATATCTGGCTGCCGCAGAGTCAACCATAGGCATGGTTTTAGTTCAGGAAGATGATTCGTTTTCTGAATACGTGATCTATTACCTGAGCCAAGGCCTCGTAGGACCGAAACTTAATTATTCCCATCTCGAGAAACTTGCGTTGGCAGCAGTTCATGCTGTTCAACGGTTCCGTCACTATGTTCTGTTTCTCAAGACCACCGTCGTTGCCGTCATGAATCCATTCCAGTACATGTTGACACGACGAGTTATCAGTGGAAAAATTAGTAGATGGATGGTAATCCTCCAAGAATTTGACTTAGACTTCATTTCAGCCAAGTCCAAAAAGTCACTGGTCTTCGCAGAACTTATCTCGGAGCTTTTGGTTGAGTCAGGTGACGTTGTGCCTGAGGAATCGCCTATCCGGGGGGATATGTTTTTGATTGAATCTTCAAACCCCTGGTACGGAGATATACTAATCTATATCTAGACTTTGAAGTGCCCCACCTCTACTTCTCATGATGAGCGTCGGCGGATACGCCATTAGGCCAAGAATTATCTCATACTCAATGATACGTTGTATCGGCAGGGTGTAGACTACATCTTGCGCCGATGTATCACTCATGAGGAGGCTGTCATAGTGCTCAACGATTGTCATACAGGAGCCTATGGTGGCCACTTGTCCAGGTTGGCAACAACCCGAAATATTTTACGAGCAGGTTACTTCTGGCCCACATTGATGAAAGATTGTATCGAGTCGGTCAAGAAGTGCCATCCGTGCCAAATTTTCTCATGGAAGATGAGGGCACATCCAGCTCCTATGTTTCCTATCATCACAGTTGTTCTCTTCACTAAGTGGGGGATTGATTACACTACATGCAACCCCCCGTCAGCAAGGGGGCACCGATATATCATCGTAGTCGTCGACTACTTCACTAAGTGGGTCAAAGCTATGCCAATGTTTAAAGATGATGGAGAGACTGGAGCTCTCTTCTTATTTAACCAGATTATAGCATGGTTCGGCGTCCCGAGAGAGATTGTCACTGACCATGGCAGTCACTTTCAGAACCAAATGATGTCCGAGTTAACATCAAAGCTTGGGTTACGACAAGAACATTCCTCACCTTACTATCCCTGAGCCAATGGGCAGGTGGAAGCTGTTAACAAAATTCTCAAGACGATGCTACAGCGAACTATCAACTCAGCCAAGTCAAATTGGCATTTGATGTTATACTCAACATTATGGACTTACCGAACCTCAGCTAAGACTGCAAACTGTTTCTCACCTTTCCAACTCGTTTACGGGCTAGAGGCAGTCTTGCCCATCGAATGTCAAATTCCATCTCTGAAATTGGCAGTACAGTTATTTCCAGACACTTCTCCACTTGAAGAACAGTTAGTACACCTAGAGCAGCTTGATGAACAGCGTCGCGATGCGGCCCTGGCCAACGAAGCTCATAAACATAAGGTCAAGTGTCAATATGATAGGTCCGTTCATCCTCGGGTTTTCTCTGAGGGCGACCTTGTCC